>VMDO01014329.1:0-54966 GCA_007922755.1 Pedetes capensis | reverse complement strand
ATTCAAATTTATGCACCCACCACTAAGGCCACAAATGAAGAAAGGGAAGACTTCTATCAGCTTCTGCAATCTGAAATAGATCAAACATGCAATCAAGACATACTGATAATCACTGGTGACTGGAATGCAAAGGTTGGAAACAAAGAAGAAGGCCCAGTAGTTGGAAAATATGGTCTTGGTGACAGAAACAAAGCTGGAGTTTGCATGATAGGATTTTGTCGGACCAGTGACCTTTTCATTGCAAATACATTTTTTCAACATCATAAACGGAGACTATACACATGGACTTCACCAGACGGAACATACAGGAATCAAATTGACTACATATGTGCAAAGAGACGATGGAAAAGCTCTGTACAAAATGTCAAAACAGGACCAGGTGCTGACTGTGGATCAGACCATCAACTTCTCATATGCAAGGTCAAACTGAAGCTGAAGAAAATTAGAACAAGTATACGAGAGCCACGGTATGACCTTGAGTATATTCCACCTGAGTTCAGAGACCACCTCAAAAATAGGTTTAATGCATTAGACACAAATGACAGGAGACCAGAAGAGTTGTGGCATGACATAAAAGATATCATTCAAGAAGGAAGCAAAAAGTTCTTTAAAAGACAAGAAAAAAAGAAAAGACCAAATTACATGTCAAGAGAGACACTGGACCTTGCCCTTGAATGTCGAGCAGCAAAAGCAAAAAAGTTCATTTGAATGAGCAATATCTCATACTTCAATTTTCTTTGAAAGTATGCATCTACCAGAGTATAATTATTTTGTTACTTTTCCTCTCTGTTTTCCTTTCTTTTTTCCCCCAGTAATGGAAGATTGAACCCAGGGCTTTATACCTGCTAGGCAAGCACTCCACCACTGAGCAGCAACTCCAGCCCTTTTTTTGTTTTGAGACAGGGACTCCTTGAGTTGAATAGGCTGCCTCTGGCTTGGAACTCACCATCCTCCTGTCTCAGCCTCTGCATCATTGAGATTGCAGGTTCACACCATGGTGCCTGGCCTCTCTTGTTTTAACCTCTTTTAAATAGAGGCTTGGGCTGGGATTTAGCTCACTTGGTAGAGCAGTGCTCTGCAGTCTCTGAGGTCCCTGGTTGATTCAGAGCACCACAAAAATGGGAGAAGGACATGGCAACCCACTCCCGAGGCAATCCCGAAACAATCAACTGTTAAAAACCTTATAAAGGTCAGTATGAGTCAGCTATGACCCAACAACAGCAAATAGAGGCTTACCATTGTAGGGGTTTTCAGATTAATTTATTATTATATAAAAGCTTAGTGAATCGGAGAATCTTAGAACTTGAAGGAACATATTAAATTAGAGATTACAGTACTTACTTGCTTACAGTACCACCTTGCTCTTATAAGTAATCAGGGGCTAAATAGATATAGAACATGGGTAAAGTGGGCTCTGTGATAGAGCATGTACATAAACAAGGTCTTGAAACAAACTAGGGAAGCTTGCAACTTCAGAGGGCAGTCACTATGCAGCTCAGTTTAAATGCTGCTATGTGGAATTTTCAGTCCTGGGTTGGGCCAGATTTTCAGGTTTTTCAAGAATATAAAATGAGATCCAGATTTTTACATGAAATCTTTCAGTTAATTTTTTGTTTTGTTTTGTTTAAAAATCTGGTCTAAACAAAATACATCTCCTGCCCATATCCGGACCACAGATTGCTGTTTTAGAACCTCTGATAGATCATTGGACACAAATAAACTCCTGTTCAGATGAAGAAATTGAAGCCTTTCTCAACTTTCTCAACGTTAGTTTTTGGCAAAACAAGGAGTAAAACCCAGATCTTGAGACTCATAGTTTAGGAATGCCATCGTTGGTTTTTTCACCTCTTTATTCTTCTCAACACACATAAGATGCTTTGGAATTATATTGTTTTCTTCAGCTCATAGGTATAATATATGCATTATTACACCAAATAATCGTTTAGTTCTCTAAGTTTCCCACTGAAGTGTGTGTTTATAGGACTTGATATAAAAAACCAACATGTTAATGTTGTATAGCTTCTTTCAATGTGTGTTCACCTTCCTAACAATCATTCCACACTCCAGAATTATTTATACGTTGGAGCTATTTGCCTTGGGTTTATTATTACGGTTCTAATAACAGTTTAATTAGCTAAAGGCAGTCAAGCACTTTAATAACATTTCATAGTAACCAAATACTCAATTTAACTATTCTTTTGTATTAATTTAAAATGCTGCAGATCAGCTTCTGTGTATATATATATATATGTGTGTGTGTGTATATACTATGTATATATATATATACATATACACATATATGTGTGTATATATGTGTATACACACACACACACACATATATAAAATATAGTCAAGTTTAGACATTTAGAAACCAAAGATTAATAAGTTAATAAACATGGACATGACATTTGGGAAATGTTAGCATGTTTTTTTGTGTGTATAAAAATGAAAAAGTAGTCCTTTGTTGGCTTGTACATAGAGTTTTCTACATTCAAGGAGACCCTCAATATGAAACTCAGAAAGCTGATTAGCAGTTTGTGAACAAAGTTGAGGTAATTTTGGCATTGTTACTTTAGAGTAAATCACAACCCAAGTTTAAAATTCTAGTGGACAAATTTCTTTGTATTATTATACATAGCTCAGCACCATTCATTAATTCCAAATCCTCTTGAGGCATTACATTTGAATATTTGAATTTTAATGTGGAAAACCTACATTTTCAATACTAAATCCAAAACCACCCTGACCATGTACTAATTGAACAGAACTGTCCATTCCAATTGTGGGTATTGGGGGTTAGGCTGCTTACAAATGAAGTCCATTGATTAGGTCACATGCTATCATTTCAGAGCTGTGAAAAATTCTTAGCTCTGGTTTTGCCCTTCCCTTGGGGAGTCCATTCTCTGTGACCCCAACTTGCTTCAAGATTTTTAAATTTGTTGCTAACTAAGGTAGGTGCATCTCCTGACCTTACTGGTGGGAATAGTCCAGAATTATCTCGTGTTGTAGGAACTAATTAATATGCATATTACTCCAGGAAAGAATCTTCATTTTATGGATATTAGTGACAGAATGGTAGCCATGATGGATAATTACTAAAGACAAGACTGTTTCTAATATAAGAAGTGGCTCTTTATTTAGATATATTTTAGTTTCATGACTTAAAATGTCTGATATAAATTTGTAAATGTGTAAATGGGAATATATGAAGTTTTTATATCACTATTAAATTGCCTTTCTCCAATTGATAAGCAGTGCATAAAAAATGAGCTTACAAATTACCACACTACCTCAAGTCTTTGAGGAATTTAAAAATTTATGTGGGATGAATATCATATTGAAAAGAAACTATAATGGTAATTTTACTTAGTATCAATAACTACAAATAGCTGTTGGGTGATCATGAGGCATGAACTACATAACAGGCACAAAAACATACCATGATAACCACAGCACTTTTATCTCTCTGTAATTACCTCTCTCTATTTAGCCTTAATTCACAAGGTAGGGATCTCAATTGTTCATGGAACAAGCCAAACCATGAACTCCTAGGCATTAGGGAGAGAAGCCAGTGTCAGCAGTGTAAGACATATCAGCTAATAGGTGGTGATCAAGGCAAAGAGGCCAGTGTCAACTTCTAAGGTTGGATCCTAGACCTTTAGTTTAGAACAGGACCAGATCTTAGACATTAATATAGAGAAGGTTTCTGAGGCAGGGAAGCAGGAGTACATCAGTAAAGAGAAAAAGACTATGCTCTATGATATAGGCTATAAATTGGACAAATAAGCAATAAATAAGTCAAACAGCAGTTCTTCAACTTGAAAACTGCCTCAACTATCTCACCAACCCACTCACAGGTGAAAGCTTTATTGACTTGAGGGGTCTGAGCACTTTTGCCTAACCATTGGATGGTACTGAGGTAGGCAAATGAACATGAGCTATCCATTGGAAACTAGGCTAGAAGTTAAAACTGGAATAAAGGGGGTCATCAGTAATTATGCACCTTAGGAGAAATAGATGAGACACTAAAATCAGTATATAAATACTAAAAAATTAAATAGAAACTATCTATGAAAAGTCCTCAGGGAAAAAATTATACTTGTGACAATATATGATCTCAAATACTCTTTCACAATCACAAAATAGTGAACTATGCAGAGAAGCAGGAAAATCTGATGCCTATACACTAGGGAAAAAAAATAAAAGTCCCTGAGTATACTCAGATCTTCAATTTAGCAGAAAAACATTTCAAAGCAGGTATTGTAAATATTTCTAATAGATAAAGGAAATCATGTTTCAAAAATTGAAGGTAAGTATAATGATGGTAATTCAAGATTAAAAAATATAATAAAGAAATAATCTTGGTGACTCTAGAGGCTGGAGCAGGAGGATCACAAATTCAAGGCCACAGGCCAGCATGCACAACACAATGAGACTCTATGTCAAATCAATCATTCAATCAATGAATCAATCAATGGATGCACTGCATCCCAATGGTAGAGCACTTGCCCTGGATTCAGTGCCCCCAGTAGTAAAAAACACAAAAAAGAAAAGAAATTGCACTAGATGAAATCAATAGGAGCTATAATATAAGCAGATAAAAGATGAAAGAAGAATCAGTGAACTTAAAGTTAGATCAATAGACATAATCCAATCTGAAGAAAATATAGGAAAAAGATTGAAGAAAAATGAGCAGCATCCCAGAAATCAGTGAGACAATTTTAAATGTGCCAACATATATATAATTGGCAACCCACAAAGACAGGTGCTGTCCAGTAATCTGACTCATAGTGACCCTATATACAACAGAACAAAACACTATGGGACATTGTGCCACGCTCACCCACAAAATCAGTACTTCTCTGATTTTCATAGGTAATGTTTGTTTCTGTTGTACATAGGGTCACTATGAGTCAGACTCCACTTGATAGCACTTAACAACAACCACCTCAGAAATACATACAATATTTTTGTGTATGTGGTAGTAAGGGGTTGAACCCAGAGCCTTGTGAGTACTTTGCAAGTGCTCTACCATTGAGCTGCACCTGCACCCATTTTAAATTTGTTATCTTGAGATGGGGTCTTGCTAAACCACAAGGCTGCCTCTGGCCTTGAGCATGCGATCTTGTCTCCACCTCCCAATTTGCTGGGATTACAGACATCCACCACCGTGCCTAGCAATACATACAATTTTTATGTTTTTATGTAATTAAAAATTATTCTCTACTCCATAAATATGTATATAATTATGTGTCAACTAAAAATGATTGAAATAACAGAGGAATTAAAATCAAAACACTATAATTATTGGCACAAAAGAAGGTAGTAAAGTTAAGACTATAAAGACAAGACATACTTTACTAACAAATAGTCAAGATAAACATTAGTTCAAGTTGTAAAATAATTACATCAAATAAGAATGGATTAAATATCTCAGTCAAAATAAGAGATTGTCAGATGGAATAATAAGCACAATTCAATAGCATATGCTCTATAAGAGACTCTTTTATCTATTTTTTTTTATGATGCTGGAATTTAAACCCAGGGCTTTGTCACGGTAGGCAAACACTCTACCACTGAGATATTCCCTAGCCCAAGAATCACTTTAGATTCGAAGATATAGATATGCTATAAGTTACAAAATGGAAAAAGTTATACTATAGTTATTAATATGACAATGAAGTAGTCATTGAAGTAGTCATATTATTATCCGATCAGATAGAATTTAAGGAAAGAAATATGTGAATCAAAGAGGGATGCTTTATAATAATAAAAAATTAACATCAGGAATACATAACAATTGCAACTATAAAGACATCTAGCAAAAATGACTCATTTGTCACTGACAGAATTGAATGAGAAATAGATAATTCAAAAATTAGAGTTGGAGCTGGGTACAGTGGCACATGCTTGTAATCTCATATCCTCTGGAGGCTGAGGCAAGAGAATTGCAAGTTCAGGGTTACAAGGAGTCTGAATGACTTAAAAAGACCCTGTCTCAAAATAAAAAAAAAAAATCAAAATCTAGGGATTCAGCTCAGTGGTAGAGTACTTACCTAGCATGCAAGATGCCCTGGGTTCAAACTTCCAGTACTGAAAAGAAAAATTATGGTTAGAGCTGAGTGTGGTGGTACATGCCTATAATTCTAGCACTCAGGAGGTGGAGGCAAGAAGATCTCAATTTTGAGGCCAGCCAGGTATACATAGCAAGACTCTGTCAATAAAACAAAACAAAACAGAGCAAAACAAAACAAAAACAACCAGATAATTAACCAAACAAAAATGTAATTTGTTGCAATGGCAGAAAAACTGACCCAAACAAATTTATGGGATGAGCAGTTTATCAGAGGTTGACATTAACAGAATGTCAGTCCATAATAGCAGGAGACATGGTGGCAGGGCAGGTGGCCAGGTAAGTTTCTAAGGCTGTGGCATAGAACCTCAAATCTTGAAGCTCAGGAAACAGAGACTAACCAGAATCATTGGTCTGGGGTAAATGCCAAAGTCTCCACCCCCAGTGACCCATTTCCTCAAAGCTAGAACCTGCCTCCCAAAGTTCCATAGCCTCCACACAGCCCTACCACCTGGAGACCAAATATGAAAAGATATGAAGTTTGGTGGATAGTTTAGATTCAAATCGTGACACTGAGCATTTCAACCTAGTGTGGGATTCTCTAATCACTCTCAATAAATGTAGAACAACTAGAGAGAAAATCAGAAAGGCCATAAAAGACTTGAAACTTGTGTCCACCTAACTGACAGAACTGACAATTTAGAGCACTACATTTACCAGGAGCACAGCACATATTCTTTTCAAGTGCACACAGAACATTTTCCAGGATAGACAGTATTCTGAGGCATAAAACTTATCTAACATAAAACATATCTTCATATTTTAAAAAACAAATTTCATTGGAATTAAATAAGAAACCAACAACAAAAGGACTTTTAGGAAAATCCAAAATTTTTGAAAATCCAGTAACACATTGTAAATAATCCATGGGTCATCAAAGGAACTAGAAAGAAATTTGTAAAATATTTTGAAATGAATAAAAATGGAAACCTAGAACACCAAAATGTATAGTATACAACTGAACTATTACTGATAGTAAAGTTTGTTACTTTCAGGTCTTGTATGATTAAAGAAGAAAAGTCTCAAATTAATAACTTCACTCTATATCGTACAAAATGTAAAACGAAGAGTAACTTGTTCCCAAAGCAATCCATTATGGGAGAAGGACATGGCAATCCACTCCGGAAGCAATCCCAAAACAATCAGCCATTGAATTCATATCAGAGTTGCTATGAGTTAGATCCAACAAGGTAACACCTAACAACAACAACAAATCAATTATTAGAAAGAAAAAAATCAGAATGGAAATCAATGAAAAGTAAAGAAAGGAAAATAATAGATAAGGTGAAAAGAAAAATTGATTCCTTGAAAAGGCAAAGAAACCAATAAGCTTTTCATGAGAATAACTAAGCAAAAAAGTGAGGAGATCCAAATAGATAAATAAAGAAAGAGAGAGGGGATATAACTAATACCCTTAACTATGGTAAAGGATTACATAAAGGAATATTGTGAACAATTTTATGACATTTGTAGAAATTGATCATCTGGGTGGTAAGTGGCTGCAAGGATGAGCTGAGGAGGTAGGAACAAGAGACTGAGATGCAGCTGGGTGGGTGTTGTGTCTGGGATCACCACCATCTACCGAGACAGTGAAGCATAGTATCCAGGTTTTATAGTGAAGTGTAGGATCTAGGTTTTGCAGCAGGAGCTCATGATGCAGAGGAGAGGGCTGAGCTATTCCAGTGGGAAGTGGAGGGAGAAAGGCCAGCCTAGAACAGGCTGAGGCTGAAGTGGCCTCCTTGAATGGCAGGATCCAGCTGGTTGACGAGGAGCTGGACCATGCTGAGGAGCAGCTGGCCATGCCCTGCAAAAGCTGGGGAAGCAGAAAAAGCTACTGATGAGAGTGAGAAACATATGAAGATTATTGAAAACCAAGCCCTGAAAGATGAAGAAAAGATGGAACTTCAAGAAATCCTACTCAAAGAAGGTAAGCACATTGCAGAAGAGGCAAATTGGAAATATGAAGAGATGGCTTGAAGTTGGTGATTATTGAAGGGGACTTGGAACACAAGAAGGAATGAGCTGTGATGGCAGAGTCCCATTGCTGAGAGATGGATGAGCAGATCAAACTGATGGAGCAGAACCTGAAATTTTAGAGTGCTGCTGAGGAAAGTACTATGGAAGGCAAATGTGAGGAAGAGATAAAGATTCTTACTGATAAACTCAAGGAGTCAGAGATTCATGCTGAGTGCTAAGAGACTGGTAGCGAAACTGGAGAAGATAATTGATGATTTGGAAGATAAGCCGAAATGCACCAAAGAGGAACATCTCTGTACATAAAGGATGAAAGGTCAGACTCTTCTTTACCTGAATGAGATGCAGAACTTTCTAGACCTGCTCCTCCCTCTGCTCTTGACTCCACCTGAGCCCAGCCTACCTGAAACTGATCTTGAAACTGAAGGCTGATCTTTAGCTGGAAGGCTGCTTTCTGCTTTTGCTACCCCCTTACTTTCTACCCTCATGTCTTTTTCATCAAACTGTCTCTGCCTTTTCTCAGAGATCCCAGCTGAGCTAGAGGCTGAGCACCTTTGGGAACACTTAGGGGAAGATGAGCACAATGCAAACTGTCTTTAAAAGCATGCTGTGATGTACACATTTTGTAACTACATTTTTTGTTATCATAGTACTCGATTGTAAAAACATTCCAAATAATTTCACAACTCTAAAGCTGAAATCTAATTCCTTTATCACTTTTGCAAGGTAACTTTTCAGCCTAATACATATTGCCCTCGAGAGGAGGAAAACAGGTATGGGCCTGCCTGGTGGAGAGCCAGAGGCCAGGGAAAGACAGTGGGAAACCTCATGGCTCTGTGTTAGGTAGCTAGAAGCATTAACTGGCAATATGGAGGAAAAGGGGATTGAAAATGGCTCCAGGCCATTCTGACATGATAAAGAAGACACATGCATCCCTGAGGACATTGGGAGGAGATTTTCAAATGGGTCCCTACACAAGCCCTTGAGCCATTTACAAGTCCTGGATGCCTGGATGCCCAGGGCTGATGTCCCACTGAGCATTCCTTAGTTTTAATAAAACTAGAAGGAACATGCACCCACTCTCTTTTTTTCTTCCTCTCACATCCTCTCTCTCACTGTTCCTCTACTCTTTTGTCCTTAATGACTATATGTATGCCTCTTCTTTCTTTTGGGCCCACCCTCTTCTCTGTTTACCCAAGGGACCTTTCCTTCTAAAGTCCTGCTTCACTCTCCTGTTCTCTGGCTTTGTCACCTTCCCATGGGGAACAGAAACCTCCTTATGCCTATTCACCCAGGGAATGCACGTTTTTTCATTTTCCTTCAAGATGCCTCAGTTTTCCCGGTAATCATTCCTAAAAGATATACTATCTTTAATAAGCCATAGCCCTGTGGCATCAGATCCTATCATATCTCGGAAGCTAAGCAGGGTTGGGTCTGGTTAGTACTTGGATGGGAGACCACCTGGGAACACCAGGTACTGTAGGGTTGGGAGACAGACCTGGCAACCCACTCCCAAAAATCAATCTGCCATTGAAAACCCTATGAACAGCAGAGAAGCACTGATAATAGTGTTTCGCCTGTTGTATTTAGGGTTGCTATGAATTGGGTACCTACATGAGGGAACCTAACAACAACAACATCTTTAATATACCTTATCTGTACTCTCTACCATAACTTCTGTATTGGGTATAAACTGTTTTATATGCTGAATACAAGGACCAAGGTACTACAAGATTCCTGGACCCATGCTCTGGACCTCCCTACCCATGCTTCAAAACCAGAAAGGTGATCCTAAGAAGAGTTAGCCAGAAAACCAAAACAAATGCCATGCTGTGCAGGTTTTCAACTTTAAGGCATCCTTGGACAACTTTACTTTCATTTTTTACTTCTTTCATCAGAAGTGAAATAACACACTTCTGAATGATCAATGTGTTATTGAAGGAATCAGAAAGGAAATTTAAAGGCTTCTTTAATCAAATGATAGTGAAAACACAAAATACCAAAATCTATTGGACTCAACACAACAGTTCTATGAGGGACATTCATAACCATAAGTGCCTACATTAAAAAGATAGGGAAGACTCAACTAAATAACTTAATCATGCAGTTAAGGCCCTAGAAAGTGACAAGCCAATATAACCTCAAAACTAGCACTCAAAATGAAATAGTTAAGATCAAGGCAGAGATTAACAAAATAGAGATTAAAAGGAAAACACAAAAAAAGCAATGAAACTAAGAGTTGGTTCTTTGAAAAGATAAATAAAATAGACACTCTCTTAGCCAAACTCACAAAAAAGAGAGAAAATGTCCAAATTAATAAATTTAGAGATGAAAAAGGGGACATAAGAAGTGACACTAATGAAATACAGAAGGTATCAGAGACTACTTTGAGAATTTGTACTTTCCCCCAAAATGAAAATACAGAATGGACAAATTCCTTAACGCTTATGAACTACCGAAATTAAACCCTGCAGATATAAACAAACTAAACAGACAATGAAATTGAGGACAGTAATAAAAAAAAATTCCCAACAAAGAAAAGCCCAGGTTCTGACAGATTCACAGCTGAGTTCTATCAAATCTTTAAAGAAGAATTAATGCCTATCCTCCTCAAAGCATCCCATAAAATAGAAAGCGAAGATATACTTCCCAATTCATTCTACCAAGCCTGTATTGAGTTGATACCAAAACCAGATAAGGACACTACAAAGAAAGAAAACTACAGACCAATTTCCCTGATGAACATCCATACAAAAATCTTCCATAAAATTCTTGCAAACTGAATACAGCAACACATAAAAAAGATCATACACCACAATCAGGTGGGCTTCATTCCACAGATGCAAGACTAATTCAATATACACAAACAAATTAATATAATTCAACGTATCAAGAAACTTGCAGGCAGAAATCACATGATCATCTCAACTGATGATGAAAAAGCTTTTGATAAAGTTCAATATCTCTCCATGACAAAAGTCATGAAGAAGTTGGATATAGAAGGAATATATGTCAACATCATAAAGATCATATACGACACACGTATAGCCAAAATCACATTAAATGGGAAAAAAATTAAAAGCATTCCCTCTAAGATCAGGAATAAGACAAGGATGTCCACTCTCTCCTCTTATTTAATATTATTAAATATTGTGATTGAAGTACTAGCCAGGGAAATCAGGCAGGAGAAAGAAATAAAAATGATACAATTAGAAAAAGAAGAAGTCAAATTATCCCTGCTTGCAGATGACAAGATCCTATACCCAGCGTACTCTAAAAACTATGAGAATACTCTTAGAGCTAATTAGCTCCTTCAACAAGGTATTAAGATACAAAATGAACACTCAAATATCAATGGCATTCCTTTACACCAATAATAAACAGAAGAAAGAAATCAAAGCAACAATCATATTCAATTTAGCCCATCAAAAAATTAAATATTTAGGAATTAATCTAAACAGAGACCCTAAAGACTTGTACAGTGCAAACTTGAAAACACTAAAGAAAGAAATCACAGAAGATATTAGAAGACAAAGGGATCTCCTTTGCTCATGGATTAGAAGAATTAATATTGTGAAAATTACTACACTATAAAAAGCAATCTACAGAGTCAAAGCAATCCCCATTTAATCCAATGCTATATTTCACAGAAACGAAAAACAATCCTAAAATTCATATGGAAGCACACAAGATCTCATATAGCCAAAGCAATCCTAAGCAGCAAAAACAGCACAGGGGATATCAAAATACATGACTTCAGATTATATTTATTACAGGGCTTTTGTGTGGCAAAAACAGCTTGGTAATGGTGTAAAATAGGCATGAAGATCAATGCAACAGAATAGAAGAATGAGCTATACACCCATGCGACTATAGCCATCTGATTTTTGATCAAAGGGCTAAATATATACATTGGAGAAAAGATAGCCTTTTTGACAAATGATGCTGGGAAAATTGGATATCCATATGCAGAAGAATGAAAGTAGACCTGTACCTCTAATCTGTATGAGAACCAGCTCAAAATGGACCAGAGACCTTAACATAAAACCAGAAACATTAAAACCACCAGAAGACAAGATAGGGAACACACTCCAACACACAGGCATAGGCAAGTACTTCCTTAACAAGACTCTCATAGCCCAAGGATCAGCGATCAAAAAGTGGATTACATAAAACTAAAAAGCTTTAGTACAGCAAAGGAAACAATTAATAAAGGGAGAGTCCACAGAATGGAAGAAAATCTTTGCATCTTAAACATCTGACAAGGATATACAGAGAACTCAAGAAGTTAAACAGTGAAGTAACAAATAATCCAATAAATAAGTGGGCAATGGAACTGGATAGTTCTCAAAACAGAAATACAAATGGCCAATAAACACATCAAAAAATGTCCAATACCTCTAGTCATTAGGGAAATGCAAATTAGAAGTACAATGAGATTTCACTTCACTCTAGTAAGAATAGCCAATGTTAAAACAAACAACAACAAATGCTGGTGAGGATGCCTAGAAAAAGGAACCCCTTTACACTGCTGGTGGAACTGTAAATTAGTTCAGCCACTATAGAAATCGGTATAGTGTTACCTTAGAAAACTAAAAACAGAACTACCATATGATCTAGCAATACTCCTTCTAGGAATATACCCAAAGAAGATAAGTTATCATATCACAAGGACACTTACACTTCTAATATTTAATGCCCACTCTTCACATTTGTAAGGATATGAAATCAATCCAGGTATCCATCAGCAGAGGATTGGATTAAAAAATATATATATATATATATAATCATGAAATATGGGGCTGGGATTTAGCTCAGTTGGTATAGCGCTGTGCTGCAGTCTCCAAGGACCCGAGTTCAATCGCCAGCACTGCAAAAATGGGAGAAGGGCCTGGCAACCCACTCCCAAGGCAATCTCGAAACAGTCAGCCTTTGAAAACCCTATGAGGATCGCTATGAGTGGGATACCAACTCGACAGCACCTAACAACAACAACAACATCATGAAATATTATTTAGTAGTAAAGAAGAATGAAATTATATAATTTGCAGCAAAATGGATAGAACTGGAGAGGATTATTTTAAGTGAAATAACACAGACTCAAAAAGAGAAATACCATATTCCTTGCTCATATGTGGAAGCTAAATCTACTTTAAATGAAAAAAATATATATTTATATATTTATATGTGTAAATTTATATATACATAAATACACACATATATATTATATATATACATATATATTATATGTATATATACATATATATACATACATATATTATATGTATATATATACATACATATATACATATACATATATATATATGTATATGTATATATGTATATATGTACATATATATATGTATATACATATGTATATATGTATATATATGTATATATATATGTATATATATGTATATATATGTATATATGTATGTATATGTATATATATATATGTATATATATATGTATATATATATACATATATATATGTATATATATGAATGTCTGCAGCCATAACACCCTGGTGTCTGATCCCATCTGATCTCAAAACCTAAGCAGGGTAGGGCCTGGTTAATCATTGGATAGGAGACCCTTGGGAATACCAGGTGCTGTAGGCTTGGGAGAAGGATCTGGCAGCCCCATCTCAAAAACAATCAGCTATCAAAACCCCTACAAATAGTCCAGAAGCACGGACATAGTTCCTGGCATGGCACAGTGTCAGTGTTTCATTCTGTTGTACATACGTTGATATGAGTCAGCCCTGACTTGATAGCAATAACAACAACGTATATAGCTGTATGGTCATATTTATCTAAGACTGGAAAATACAAGTAGACCCAATATGAGGGGGGAGGGGACTACTGGGAGGGACTGGGTGATGGGGAAGAGGGGAGAAGAAGGTCAACAACATAGATGTGTAAAGAGTGAGAGGAGAAAATGCAAAATACAGGATGCAACTCTGAAAATCAAAAAAATCATGGTAAAACCCATGGTTGCATATGAATGTCATTGTATGTTAATTAAAACTCTTACCTTTAAAAAATTGTTCTGTAAAATGTTTGTTGTTTTTAGGGGCCCTTGAGTTTGTATCTGACTCATGGCAACCCTACGTACAACAGGCGAAGCACTATTGTCAGTGCTTTTCTGCTATTCATAGGGTTTTCAATGGCAGATTGGTTTTTAGGAGTGAGTTGCAAGGTCCTTCTCCCAAGCCTACAATAGCTGGTGTTCTCACACCCAAGTACTAACCAGGCCTGATCTTGCTTAGCTTCCGAGATCTGAAGGAATTAGAAGCCACAGAGCTTTGGCTGCAGGCATAAAATGTTTAAGGAGATGGAAATATAAGCAATCCTGAGTTGATAGTTGCATACTGAACATATCAACTGTCTTACACTCTGTCTGCACCCCACCAATATGTATAATTAAATACTAGTTAAAAAAAAAGAAGAAATTGATCATCTCATCCTAATGTTTACTAGGAAATACAAAGGACCTAGAATAGCCTTAACAACTTTGAGAAAGAAAAAACAAAGTTGAAGGCCTTACACTACTTGATTTTATACCATATTATAAAGATACAGTAATCAAAATAGTATAGTATTATTGTAAGCTTAATAAAACAATGGAACAGAACTGATATCTCAGAAATAAGTTCTTGTATTTATGTTGTTGTTGTTGTTAGGTGCTGTCGAGTCGGTATCCGGCTCATAGTGACCCTCTGTACAACAGGGGAAACACTATTGTCAGTGCTTCTCTGCTGTTCATAGGGTTTTCAATGGCAGACTGATTTTTGGGAGGGGGTTGCCAGGTCCTTCTCCCAAGCCTACAGCACCTGGTGTTCCCAGGCGGTCTCCCATCCAGGTACTAACCAGGCCCGACCCTGCTTAGCTTCCGAGATCTGACGGGATCGGATTCCACGGGGCTACGCTGCAGGCTCTTATATTTATAGGTAATTGATATTCTACTTAGTTGATAAGGACAGTTTCTAGGAAAATTGAGTAGCATATGCAAAACAAATGAACTTTGACCATTACCTCACTATATACATAAAAATTAACACAAAAAGGGTCCTAAATGTAGTAGCTAATGAACTTTGACCATTACCTCACTATATACATAAAAATTAACACAAAAAGGGTCCTAAATGTAGTAGCTAAACTATAAGATTTCCAGGAGAAATTTTAAGATTAAATAATTATGAGATTTAAATAAAGATTTTCTGGATATCAAATGTAAGATCCATAATAGGAAAAAGTGATGAATTGGACTTCAAAATGTAAAACTCTTGTTCATCAAAAGTTACCATTAAGAAGATGAAAACATGAGCCCAGACTAGGAAAAGTATTTCCACGTGTGATAATGGGAGAAATACCTGGCAGCCCACTCCCAAACCATCAGCCATTCGAAACCTTATGAATAGCAGAGAAGTACTGACATAGTGGTGGGAATGGCACAGTGTCAGGGAGTGTTTCATTGTGTTGTACAAAGGAGCTCTATGAGTTGTACTCAATTGAATGGCAACTAATAACAACATATGTGATAAAGGACTTGTATCCTCAATATATAAATAATTATAACAACTCAACAAAAAGACCACCCAATTAAAACCTAAGTTTGGTGCCAGGCCCCAGATGGTCTCCATAGATCCCTCATCACTTCATATTCTCTTGTATAGTGCATTCCCACATTGTACTATAATTGGACTTCTCTATGTTGGATTAATCAACAAGAGAGAAAGCTAGCTATCGAGTCATTTGGAGTAGTGCAGCTAATGGACTTGTGAGACACATTGGAGGGGATCCATCAGCCCTCATGTAAGCTTCATATGTCTGACAACTTCACTGCAATCTCCTGAGAGACCCCGAGCCAAATACACAAAGCTAAGATGGCACTGGATCCTTGACTTTCAGAGATAATGTTTTACTTCATTCATTTGTTTAAAGTCACTTAGTTTTGAGCAATTTGCTCCAAATGAGGCAATTGATAACTAATTCTTTGGACAAAAGATTTGAATGAATATTTCTTCATAAAAGATCTATAAGTGGCTAATAAAGCAAGAAAAAATGCTTGCCATTATTAGTCATTAGGATATGCAGATTAAATCATGTGATACTGCTACAAATACATTAAAATAGTTGTAATAAAAGACAGAGGGTTTGAGAGTACTACTCAGTGGGAGAGTGCATGCTTAGCATGGGTGAGGTACTAGGTTTTTTCTTCAGCATCAATAAACAAATACATTAATAAATACAAAATAAAAATATAAAAATATGGACATTACCAAGCATTGGTGAATGTGGGGCAAAATTAGAACACTCATACACTGTTGGGATTGGGGAACTCATCATCTCTAGAGAGCTCTTTCTGAACTCCATCTCCTTAGAGCTCAGTTGGATGGTCTTGTTACTAAGCCAGACATTTCTTTATATTGTAGTATAAGGAAGAGTTTATATGTCTCTCTCTCCCTCTAGATAGTGGGACTAATGAAAATAGGACTTCAGTCTTTCTTGCCTTTGGAATCTCAAGAATTTAGCATCATATCTGACATATAGGAAAAACATAAAACATGCATACAGAATGACTAAATGTATGTATGCATGGCTGAAAGTAGCTAGAGGAAGAGTCATCAGTTTAGAAAGGGTCTAGGCTGGGAGGTAGCTCATTTGTAGGGCACAAGACAGCATGCTCAAGGCCTGGGTTCAATCCCCAGCACCACACACACACACACAAATAATAAAAACAAATAATAAAAATAAATAATTAATTAATTAGAAAAGGTCTATGGGAGAGTTAATAAGAATTTAATTTTTTTTTAAATTTAACAATTAGACAAACAAAGCATGCTTGGGATAATATCAAAAGTTGACTAAATTTTTTTTCCCCCTGAACTGGGGAGTTAATTCCAGGGGCTTGCACAAGCTCTGTCACTGCATTGCACATTTTTTCCTTTTTTTGAGACAGGTCTCACTAAATTACACAGGCTGCCTCTGGCCTTGAACTTGTGATGCTCCTGCCTCTGCCTCCCTAGTTGCTGGGATTACAAGTGTGCACCACCACCCTAGGTTCAAAAATTGACTAATTTTTACTGATTTTAAACTTTATAAGGAAAGAGCCAACAGCACACAAAACAAAATAAATTTGATATTGTGCCATAGCAACCAGTCTGAAGCATGACATTTTGCTTCGTTCTGGGCTCAGCATGTCAGATCATTTGCATCTTTGACTCATGAGGGTATCTCGAATGCGAATGAGAATGGTTTAAAAAGTATACCCAAGACCTGTGGAAAAGATGGTCATGATCAATTACTTATATCTGTCATGGGCACAGAAAGGAAGGCAATTGCAAAAGTGAGAGAATTTTCCAAAACTGTCAGTGGCCCTTGTCCTATTTAAGACTTGTGTAAATACCTAGAGGACAAAAAACCACATGCTTCTTTACTGTGGGGCTGTGGTTTAGCTCAGTTGGTAGAGAGCTGCTCTTTGCACTCAGGACCTGGGTTCCATCTCCAGCACCACAAAAACAGGAGAAGGACCTGGCAGCCCACTACTGAGACAATCTCGAAACAATCTGTCATCAAAAACCCTATGAATAGCAGGGAAGCAATCACACAGTGCCAGACATGGCACAGTGTTGGGTAGTGTTTCATTTTGTTGTACATAAGGTTACTGACTATGAGTTGGACCTGACTCGATGGCACCTGACAACAACAACTTTAATTGTAGATAAGATTAGGAGGAATATAAATACGTTGGGCAATTAATCACATTAAAATGTGGTTTTGAATGCACATATCTACATAGTAAACATCAGCTACAGTTTCCTGGAAGCTTCATTCTTTAAATGAGACAGTTTTCCGGTGCACCACAAGTCCCAATTAGGCTGAATCACTTATTTTAATACTGGCTTTGACCCTAAAAACATTTATGTTTGAAAAACCTATGTTATACATGGTGCCAGTGAATTAACAGTACTTCTCAAATGAGAATCATTTCAACATGAGAATCATTTGGAGAATTTGTTAAGACCAAAACTATTGGATCAACCCAATATTCCGAAGCAGTTAGGCTGGGTTGGGGCCCCAAAATGTGCATTTCTAGCAAGGTCTCAGGTGTGGCTGATGCTGAGCTGGAGACCAAACTTAAAGTCACACTATGTTATAACATTCTCACTTATAGTAGCTTTTCTTCATAAGAATATTTAGTTTCATAGTCAATAATCAGGCACTGTATCTATATCTGTAACTATCTGTTTATTTAAGTCCTGGCTATTGAACTTTTTTGTGTAATGGTAACAACGTTGCTTCAGTCTTTTATATCTTTAGGCCAAGAGTTTTTGTTCACCTGCCCCAAGGTGCTTCAATCACCCTTTGAGTTTAAAACCTCAGCTACAATGTTATGAATTGGTCCTTGAGAATTAACTAAACAGTCATTAACATTTTTATAGCAATTTTCATCTAAGTTACTTTGAATATGCCATCTGGTACCAAATATTAATAACTTCATAGTAATGGAACAACTGCGGCTGGAGGCTAGGAGGTTATAATCACCATCAAATAGTACTTGTGAAGCACATGAGGCCCATGTTTTAGACAAAGCTGGAGTAATATTAAGTCTCTTTATAAACAACAGTCAGTTGTGACACAGCTGACATACGGATGGGATTGAATGACTTGTCCAAGGTCATGCAGCTGTCAGACACCTGGTTACTTTTCCAACAATCCAATATTGCTTTACACTGAAAACCATAATGAATTAATAAATAAACTACTGTCCAAGCATGAAAACGACTTCTGATTTGGCCCAGATGGAGTTATCCCTTCTTCCACGGGAGATTTTGTACTACATATGGTGGGTCTGAGAAGGGAAGCCCCAGTAGTTTTGCACTGCCTCAGGGACCCTTGCTGCAGTTGTGTAGCATCTCTTAGAAATGCTCAGAAGGTGAATCTCGATGGAAGCTAAGCAATGAAAGAGTAGTGGCTGCTTCTGGGAAAGTGTGTGAAAGACCTATGAGACTGGAAGTATCTGAGATCCCACAGATTCAGTTCAGACACTCAGGACTGGTGTCTGCTGGCCCACACAACACCCAGGACTCAAGAGATCTGTAATGATTTTGGGTATGACTCAAAAGGGAAGGATTTTGTGAGGACTTCTTCCCTCACTAAATAGTGGCAAAGGTGTAATTCCTTCCAGTTCTCTGGGGACAACTCACAGAATTGATTCTCAGGGGCTAGTACTTCTTCAGAATTGTTATGGATATACTCACTAACATTATTTGCTCTAGCTATGAAAATTACTGCTTTTGATATCAGATGTACTTGAAAATATGTATTTTTAATGAAAATGTAAAGTTTTATTTGTGGTTGGCAAATAATAATTGACTTTAACACACTTGTGAGATACTATGTGATGTTTTGATATATATTTATCATGTTGATATATATATATATTTATCATGTCAAGCAATTGACAAAACTATCACCTCAAATACTTATTTTTATGGTAAAATATTCAAAATCTACTCTTTTAGCAGTGTAGAAATTTACAATGACATATTTATTATCATCATTCATTACATTGAATAGGCTAGTAAAGCTCATTCCTCCTGTCTAACTGAAATTTTGTACTCTTTGATCAACATCTCACTTGTTTCCATTTATCCCCTGTCCTCAGCTTCTGTTAACCACCATTCTACCCTCTATTTGTATGAGTTCCACTTTTTGGGAGTTGTACATGTATGTGAAACCATTTGAGATTTGTATCTGTACCTGGATTATTTCATTTAGTATAATGTCCTTCCAGATTATCCATGTTGCAAATGAAAGAATTCCCTCCTTCTCTCTTATAGTTTAATAGTATTCTGTTGCATGTAGACACCACATGATATTTACCTGAAGTTTCTTGAAATCAGAGCAGGTAGCAGGCTGTTGTCATGGTGTTTCTTCTCCATTTTTTTCTCTGAATTAGGGTCTAATATGTTTTTTCCTGGCATCAGCCTATCAGAGTCAGTAAAGAATAAACTGCAGAGTACCTGTTGTTGTTGTTGTTAGGTGCCGTCGAGTCGGTATCCAACTCATAGTGACCCTCATAGGGTTTTCAATGGCAGATTGTTTCAGGATTGCCTTAGGGAGTGGATTTCCAGGTCCTTCTCCCATTTTTGTGGTGCTGGGAATTGAACTCAGGACCTCAGAGACTGGAGCGCAGTGCTCTACCAACTGAGCTAAATCCCAGCCCCGCAGAGTACCTACTACGTGCCAAACACAGGAAGAGCCATCAGTGAATACAATGGTCAAGCATCTGCTCCGAAAGGTTCTACATCCTAAAGATGTAGATGATGGAGCATAAACACACAAATGAATAATTAAGCTAAATTATTGTGCTAGAAACATAAGATAGGATAAAGTGTAGTGACACAGGTACGTGTTGGGTAGTTTATGTGGAGTGGTCAGAGAAGGCCTCTTTTAGGAGGATAAGCAAAGGAGCAGCATTAGGAGAGGAAAACATTTTGGACTTTGCAAAAGAATAAAAGAATACAGAAAGGGAATGCATTCAAATTTGGAGAAGCACATAGAACCCATGTCATTTAGGATATTAGAGACAGGGTTACACGTTTTGCTGCATATGTCATGGGAAGTCGATAGAAGGGTTTTATTAAGGGAGTAACATAATTTGTGTTTTAGAAAGTGCTATGTAAGGAATGAATTGTAGAAGACACAGGTGGAGGTCAGAGAGAGTCTTTAGGAATTACTCCCAGTGTTTAGGCAGGTGATGTTAATTTTCAGTTTAGTTTTAGAAGTAGAGTTGGTAAGAAGTAGTACGTATAATAAGACATATTGGCAGATTGAGTATGAAATGGTAGGAAAAGAGAAATAAAAAATGACATGGATTTTTCTTATCTGAGCAATTGAATATAGATTAGAGAGTGGAGAATAGGAGGTCTGTTTACTTAAGATAGAGAAGGACTGCAAAGGGCTAGAGAATGCAGTGAGTGGAGGCTGGTATGGAATTAAGAGCTCTCTTCTGTCCATGTGATGTTGAGATGATTGGAAGCCCAAGTGAAGGTATTTGGAGGCAGTTGATCTACAAATATAAAACCTGGGGCATGGGTCTAAGGTTGGAGTATAAATTTGGAAATCATTAGCATGTAGTTGGTATTTGAAGGGCTGTATCTGTTATACAGCTGCTTTACCAGGCTGTTAAGTGTCAGTTAGCATAATACAGAGAGGACCCAGAATTCAAGAATTAGGAAGAGGGAGTAGATATCAGGTGACTGTGCCTTATAACTCCAGGAAACCAGTAGAGTCACTTTTAAATGGTGGGTTATTGGTAGGTGTGTTAGCAAGCTGAAGTTGTGGGCTTTCTTTGATAAGCACAGAAACTGGTTGCGTGTTTGGATGTACAAGAAAGAATGAAACTTTCTTGTGCATCTCTACTGAAAGTGACATAGAGCAGGTCCATAAAAATTTTAGATACCTACCTAACAGGGGCAAATCTATGTTAGTATTTAACTTCTAAAGTTCTATGGGTGTTGAAATAAAGATGGTGTAATACACCTAAGGCTTGGTACAGTGGCAAATACTGGACAATGGAGACTGAGAGATACCTAGGTTCAAATTCCCATTCACACATTTACCAGTGCTTGACCATTGTATTCACTGATGGCTCTTCCTGTGTTTGGCACGTAGTAGGTACTCTGCGGGGCTGGGATTTAGCTCAGTTGGCTTTGGAAGGTAATTTAGCCAATTTTCTTATGTGTAAAATGGTGGTACCTATTTTGTTCTTGGAAAAACTGAAATTGAAGCATATTATCTGGCACCTAGATGTCTCTCAATAACTACCTTAATGGTAGTTATCATTTTAAAAAAGGGGATACAGTCATTTGAGCTTGAGGTTGACTTATGGGAATGATAGGCCTTATTTAGAGATCCTTTCTTGATTAGTAACTAGAATTGCAATTCATGAACTATTTGTTCCTTTTTTATAATTTTTAGCTAAATTTATGATGTCTACAAAATTCTAATCAGCTAAGATTCCAAAGCAAGTACTTATTTGTCAGTCTGAACCAGAGGTCCAAAGAAGTCAGCACAAGCCTCAGGAAAAAAAAGAGCAAGGGAGCTTGCCTGTGGCAAAGAGGAACATGTGTTCTTGGACCAGTGACTCAACTTTACTGATCTGCGGTTTCCTCATCTTTAAAATGATGCAGGCTATGGCTACACTTTTTCATAAAATTTCTAAATTTATCAACGAAGCACAGTTAAAAAAGAAACGAAACAAAAACAAACCTCTTCTTATCCCACCTCCACTCCCATTTCTATTTCAAGAATTTGAATCCGTGAACACCACCCGTTAATGACAAAATAATAAACTAATGAATCTAAAGTGTTTCATACGGGCTCACACCATGAATTGCAAGTACTGAGATGGCATTTGGTCTTATGAAAGGGTGAAAAGTCTCAGAGACAGCTGGTGTGGGCTCTTTCCCTTGTTCAGATTCTGACTTGCTTGACAGAGTGTTTTCTGCTTGTCTTGAGCAATCTGGAACCAAATGAATGGTTAAACTGTGAATTTCCTCTATGAGGTGTGAGAAAATTTAGATGAAGTGGTTATTGCATACAAATTCATTATTTGTCAGAGCCTAGAGGTTGCTACAAAACACCACAAATATTCCTTTTTGAGTGAACAGTATATTTCAGTAGGTTGATGGTTACATTGATAGTAAAACTAGTATGAATTCCAGATTGGTCTCTGGGGCCTATTCAGCCTCAAAGCCCAAATGCTCCTGAGGGGTTCCCTGGACAATTACTCTATTTGTAGACACAGAACAGATACTGACCATTAAGCAGGCTGTGACATAGGTATAAGGGAAGGACAGCTTCCTGCAAGACTTGCTTTTTTTAAAATTTATTTTATTTATTTATTTTTGTAGTACTAGGAGGCGGGGTAAATCCAGGGCCTCATGCATGCTTTTGGGAGTGTTTTACCACTGAGATGCACCCCAGGACATTTTTCACTTTTTTATTTTGAGACAGAGTCTCACCAAGTTATGTAGGCTGCCTTTAGCCTCAAACTTGTGATCCTTCTGCCTCTACTTCCCTAGTTGCTGGGATTACAAGCCTGAGCCACCTTGCCTAGATGACATATTTTTAAAATCTGCTAGAGGGAAACCTGCTTAGAAGTATCATTTCAACTACAATGTATGAAATTTCCCCTTAAAATGTACTTTTTAATATTTTAGATCATAACTCTTTCAGAAATTTGTTGAAATTTATTTTCTCCCAGGACTTAACATATTAATTTTCTAATGTTTATTAACATGCTAGAGGAAAAGGTATAGAAAGGAAAGAGGTAAAAGTAAATTTATTTTACTAGGTAGAGGATCCAAGTAGGGGTGTTGGGAAAAACCTATTTGTTGCATTGTGAGAGAATAAGGAAAAAATTTACTCAGATGGTACCAAATACAGGTTCTCTTTCTTCATAGTCTGTCTTCTAGACAGCTTTGGTGCAGAATAGCCCTAGCATCCTGCTTGACCAATATATAGATAAAAGAATGAGTAACTAAGTTTCTAACTGAGGCCTTCATAGACTGTGAGAACAGGCAAGTTATTCAATAAAGTAAAAATGTGCCCATAAAAGAGAGATAAATAGTGCTTATTTATGGCATTTAAAAGGGGCCACATAAATGACTCTTGGGCAACAGCTATTTTGTTTGAGGAGCTCATGATCTGATGTAAGGAAAACAATAAGTAGTTTTTCTGGGTTCATATTCATGAATAAGAATAGGAAAAGATGCATGATAGTTTGGATAGTAAAGTATGTATGTATGTGTATGAAATTATTTCAGATGCCAGGTAATACTAATGGAAAACATAACCTGAGCTGAAGTGAGATTTATAATGTGGAGCAGGAATAATAAATTTACCTGATTTTCTACCATGTCATATTTCTTTCAGGACAAAAAGCATGTATTTTACAAATGTTTCATGATAAAATATATTTAAACATAGCACAATTTCTCTTGGAAAAAATATTTCAAAATTATATCCTATTTTCTAGAGTTTTCTGGGTACTTCTTACTCTACAATCTTATTTTCTGTTATTTACCAAAGTAGATCCTCTGCGTTAGTAGATTGTTCCTATTGCATAGTCCTACTTCTATTTCTACTCTAAATTCTTCCATGTTGTTTTTGTTGTTAGGTGCCATTGAGTCGTATCCGACTCATAGTGACCCTTACAGGGTTTTCAATGGCTGATTGTTTTGGGATTGCCTCTGAAGTAGATTGCCACATCCTTCTCCCGTACTCATCAAAAATTACATTTGAAACTTTAAGATTGTTTGTTTTTGTTGTTAGGTGCTGTTGAATTGGGTCCGACTCATAGAGACACTACGTACAATAGAATGAAACTCTCTCTGACACTGCCATGTCTGGCAGTGCTTCTTTGCTATTCATAGGGCTTTTAATGGAAAATTGTTTTCGGAATGGGCTGCCATGTCCTTCTTCTGTTTTTGCAGTGCCAGGGGTTGAACATAGTGCCTCAGAGAGCACAGTGCCGCACTCTACCAACTTGGCCAGTTTTTTTTAAAGGGCCAGCTAGTAAATATTTTGGAATTGTGGACCACACAGTAGAGCAAAGGGAGCCATTGACAAGAGATTAGAGTTTTGATTGCAGCTTGATCTCAATAAAACTTTATTCATGCACACTGATGTTTAGGGTGGAAGTAATGCGTCTGGCCCTATGGGCATGCGACCTATGTATTTGTCAAAGTCTTGCACTTGAAGGATCCAATGGTTTGTTTAATAATCTGCTGTCATCATTTTGAAGATCTTAATGATTTTGGAGTAAGAGATTCCACATTTTTATTTTGCAGAGTTCTTTGCAAATTATTTAGCTGATCCTGGTATGTGTGGGTGTATATATTCTTAAATGTCAAGACTTAATGTGAAGATATGGGGATTAAGAATATCATTTTAGTGCAGGATTAGATAAATAGTTGAATTTCAGAATTCTAAGAGCAGAATAGAACTCAGAAACACAATAATGCTTATGTGGACCCTTGATTTATGATAAAGGTGGTACTATAGATGGCCTGCAGTGATACCACTGTGGCATCTGATCCCATCAGAAGGTATGCAAGGTCGGGCCTGGTTAGTACTTGCATGGGAGACCACATGGGAAAACTGGGTACTGTAGGCTTGGGAGAAGGATCTGAAAAGCCACTCACAAAAAAATAATCAGCCGCTGAAAACCTAATAATAGCAGAGAAGCATTGATATAGTGCTGGGCGTGGCACAGTGTTGGGTAGTGTTTCATCAGTTGTACATAGTGTCATCAGTCCCTACACTGATGGCACCTAACAACAACAACAACAACAAAAACAACAACAAAAACAACAACAACAACAACAACAACAGATGTACTGGAAGAAATGGACATCAATTCAGGAAAAAGAACTTAGCTCTCAAAGTTCATAAAAAATAGAAATTTCTTCTGGTATTTATACTCAGAAATTAAGATGGCATATTAGTCATAAATATAGAAGGCAATATGAAAAAAGTTTTAATGGGCCATATAGGAGAATACCTTCTTTATATCAGAGCAGGTAAAGATTCCTTATATAAGACTGAAAATGCAATACCCATAGAAGAATAAATTTATGAAATAGACCACAATAAAATTAAATATTTTCTTCTACACCCAAAAAGGGTGAGGAGAAGAGGGCAGAAGGAAGAAAAAAAGAAGTTAAAAAATTGATATGTATACTGAGAAACAAAACTCCCAAATATCACTAGAGGTGATCAAACTTAGCACAACTGCTTTAGCAAAAAGTTGGTACTATTCAGTGAACTTGAAGATGTTCTTTTCTGTGACACACCAGTTATCCTTATATTAGTTTCCTTAAAGTACAATACTTCTGTGCACCAAGATAACATAAAAAGAATATTTTCAGTAGAGTTTCTAAATGTTCAGAATTTCAAATATTCATCAGTGATGGTATAGTAGTGTGATGGTTGGCTTTGACTGTCAATATGACTCGATATAGAAGCACCTAGGAGTCTGGTGAAGCACCCTCTGTGTGTGTCTTTAGGATGTTTCTAGAGAAGCTTAACTGAGAGGAGAAGTCCTACTCTGAATGTGGGTGGTACCATCCACCCATTCAGGCTGGAAGCCATTCAGGCTGGAAGCCTGAATGGATTAAAAGTGGGAAAAAGAAAGCCAGTTGGGCACCAGCATTTCCCTCTCTCTGTTTCCTGGCCTCCATGATGTAAACTGCTCTACTCCATCATGCCCTCCCCACCATACTGGATGAACAGTTCTTTAACTGTGAGCCCCAATAAATCTAAATCTTTCTTCCTTTAAGTTCTTATTTCAGGTACTTTGGTCACAGTAATGGAAAGTAATGAAATACCATTTAGCAATTCAAAGTAAATGAACTATAGCTACTTACAACAGGAACAACATTGAAAATGATGCTGGGCAAGCAAGCCAGAGACTAAAGGACAGACAATGATGGATTCCAATGATATAAAGCTCAAAATGGACAAAACTAAATAATAATAGTTATGGATGTATAATTGGGTGCTAAAACAATAAAGGAAGGTGAATAAGTGATAATTACAACTGACTGTTGGTTGTTGCTAGTTGAGTAGGAGTCATAATTGGAAAGTGGCATGTGGGCATCTTCTGGAGTGTGGGCAGCATTTTATTTTTTGAGATGAATTTGATCACATCCTTGTCTATGTTTAATGCAATTTCTTAGATATGTATTATGTGAATCACAGTTCAAAAAGTTTAAAAACTTAACTATATTTTTATCTATCAAAAATGGTTAGGCAATGAAGTGCATTCATTTCTACAATTGTTTAATAGAGAAGATATACTTTAGATGCCTGCAGCTATAGCCCTGTGGTATCCAATCCCGTCAGATCTTGGAAGCTAAGCAGGGTCGGGCCTGGTTAGTACCAGGATGGGAGACCGCCTGGGAACACCAGAAGCTGTAGGCTTGGGAGAAGGACCTGGCAACCCCCTCCCAAAAATCAATCTGCCATTGAAAACCCTATGAACAGCAGAGAAGCACTGACGATAGTGTTTCCCCAGTTGAACAGAGGGTCGCTATGAGTCGGATACCGACTCGACGGCACCTAACAACAACAACATACTTTAGATATAGAAACTTCTCCTTTCAAATTAAGAACTTTCCTGTGTAGCCATTGCTATTAGTCAGAACAAAAAGGCATTGATCTCAGCTGTCCTGAATGACAGAATAACTGATTGTTTGTATGGTCATTTTCATTGGGTCATCCAACTTGTGCCTTATTTATGGAGTGTGTGCTTTTGCAGAAGCAGTATTCACCATCGTGAATTGAATCCTCAGCACTACCATGCACTTTGAGTGCGCCACACAGTAGAAGAAGGTATTCACAGTCTCTAAACTTGTGACTATTGATTTGTGTCTCACAACTGTAATCACTATTGTATTTCTCTCTTAACATCTTACAATATACTCCATGTCATTGTTTTCTGATGCTACCTCTATTATTTTCTCTCTTTTGCTTTAAGTTGCTCTTGGTTTAATGTGTTCTTTTCCTATTTTCTTAAGGTCAAAGCTTAGTTCATTGATCTGAGACTTCTCTCCTTCTCTAACATAAGCATTTAATGCTATATATTTTCCCCTAATCTCTGCTTTAGGTATATCCCACAAATTTTGATCGGTTACATTTTCATTTCATTCAATAGGAATATTTACTAACATCACTTATGACTCCTCTCTGAGCCATATGCAATTTAAAATACGGTATATAATTTTCAAATATTTGGGAAATTTCCAGATTTCTTGCAGTTAATGTTTTCTAGCTTAATCCTTTTATGATCCAAGAACAAATGTTGTATCATTTCAATTCCTTAAAAGTTGTTAAAGTTTTTTTATGACTCAGGACATGGTTTATTTTGGAAAATGATCCATGTGCACCTGAAAAAAATTCTCTGTGGGTGGGTGAAGTGTCCTGTAAATGTTATCAAGGACAAATTGTCTATTCAACAGGGTGTTGAGGTCTTGAACTATAACTAGATTTTCTATTTCTCTTTTCAAATATGTCTGTGTTTTTAAAGTATGGTAAGATATATCTAACAAAATTTGCCATTTTAATTATTTTAAGTGCATAATTCAGTGTCATTATGCAACTATCACCACTATCCACTGCTAAAACCCTTTTATCACCCCAAACAAAAACCCCAGCCCTCGGGATATAACCTCACTCTTTTCTTCCCCCAGCAACTGGTGGCCTCTAATCTAGGGTATGGTTCATATAAGTATAACAAGATAATGTTATCTAATTTACATTTAGTATAGTTTTTCAAGATTAATCCATATTGCAACATGTATCAGAACTTCACCCTTTTTTTATGACTGGATATTTCCTTTCTCTCTCTCTCTCTCTCTCTGTCTCTCTCTCTTTCTCGTGTGTGCATGGTGTGTTTTATTTATTCATCCATCAAATGATGGACATGGATTATTTCCAGCCTTTGGCATTTGTAAATAATGCTTTAATAAACATTACCATGTAAGTATCTGTTTAAGTGTTCAATTCTTTTAGGTACATAAACAGCAGTGCTTTTGGTCTCTTTAGCTTTCTGGAGAACTACTAAGTTGTTTAAATGTTTTCTAAAGCAGCTATACCTTTTTTAAAAAATTTCTCACCAACAATGTATAAATATTCCAATATTTCCATATCTTCACCAACAGTATTTTCTTCTCATTTTATTCTTGCAACTGTGTAGTGATACTGTTGTTGTTATTAGGTGCTGTCTTAGCTCTCTGCAATTTTGATTTTCATTTTCCTAATGACTAAGGATATTCATTATATTTTCATGTGATTATTGGCCATTTATATGTTTTCTTTGGAGAAATGTCTGTTCAAATCCTTTACTCATTTTTAAATTGGGTTGTCTTTCTATTGAGTTTTAAAGTTATCAGATATTTAATTTGCAATTTATTTATTTATTTTTTCTTATTTGTTTTTAGTACTTGAGTGCTGAACCCAAAGCCTGGAGTATGCCAGGTAAATCTTCCACCAGTGAGCTGCACCACTAGCCTCTTTTTTTTTACTTTTTTATTTTGAGAAGAGTCTCTAAATTATGCAGGCTGCCTCTGGCTTTGAATTCATCATCCTCTTGCTTCAGTGTCCTCAGTTGCTGGGATTACAGGAATGCACCATGGTGCCCTGCTTATCTTTTCATATTCTTGACAATGTCTTTTGATGCACAGAACTTTTTTAATTTTGAGGAAGTCCAGTGTGTCTATTGTTGATGCTTGCGTCTTTGTTGTCATGTATAAGAATCCAATGACATCTGATGTTGTACATATTTATTCCTATGCTTCCTTCTTAGATACTTATTTACCTTTATATATTTGGGTCATTAGTCCATTTTGAGTTAATTTGTTGTATATGATGTGAAGTAGTTGAAGTAGTTTGCCTGAAAACTACTGTGGGTCGAATTGCTACAGAGCCCAAGGGGAAGAAACATAGGTGGCATGTACGAATGGGTGGCATGTCAAAGAACTTAGCACTATATTTTTGAAAAGATATGTGGACACAAGCAGGTAGCAAAGCTAGGAGACAGAATTATGAACTTGATACCACAGATGCTGACACAGACGTAACAAAGAGATATCTGAGGCAGTTGCTGAAGCTGCCATGATTTGCAGTTTGTCTTGATGTGGAAGAAAGGGTGGATTCATATACTTTTCAGGGTGCATGACACAGCCATTTGTTTAGGATAATTTAAAAAATGCATAATTTTTTTTTCTGGTAAGCTAAAAAGTTCTCTTCCATTTGGATGCATACAAGAAAAAATGTTTAGGTTTTAGATTTTTTTGGTTGAATTTTTCAAACATAACTCAATTTCAGGGAAAGCAAATATAAAACACTTTACTTTTATAGAGATCTTCCTTTATGTTTACCTAGTATCCACAGCTGCAAGATTGTGCCACAACAATAAGGCTGATTGCACACTCAAAATGACCAGGGGCTGCGAACTAAGTAAATAAATAAATAAATAAATAAATTCCTGTTTAAAAATGTCCTTAAATGCTTCCAATTTATGAAACTGCTCAAATTTGCTTAGTCTACACAAGGAGAAAAATGCAGACAATTAAGCTTTTAGAGTCATATTTCTGGTATTGGAGTGGCTTATAAAAATTGTAGAATGTCTTCAGGAATAGAACTGACTGTGATTGATTCTGAAGTCTGTTTGATCTTTTGTTCATTTTACCAGGGGAAATGAAAGAAAAGGGAGGGAATTACCTTTCCCTGAGTGCCAGGTAGTGGAATGAATGGTTTTGATCTGTTATCTCATTTATCCCTCAAACAACTCTCTGTTGCAAGTATTGTCAACCTCATGCTGAAGACTCCAGGCTCAGAGAGAGTAAGTAACTTGCCTCCAGTGACACAGAGTAGTTTTCACAGATAGGATTTGAACCTATGGCTGTTTGGCTGCAAAGCCATTACTCTTGCCAATGCATTAAGTGCCTCTGGAATTGGTAGGGTGTCCATAGGAAGGACTTGAAAACATGACAGTATTCAGTTTGATATCAAAGGAAGAACTGTGAGATCTTGAAGGCATTGCTTATTGAAGCTAATATATAATTTTACATTATCTGCCTTTTAGGATCATGAATACTTCATACTTCTACAAAAATATGTAAGAATAAATTGACATGATTAACATTTTCACATTATTTCTGAGATTGGCACAGAGTCATGGCTTAAGTAGTCATTCTTTGGCTGCAATAGGCTTGATCATCAGGTGTACTGGAATTTCCTTTGCAAAGATAGGCCAGGGGGAAGAAAAGGAAACTGGGTGGAAGCTGCAAAGATCATAGACATGGTACAATGATCCAATTTTAGCACAAGCTTTTGTGAAAGGAAGCCAACAACCCACTATCATTTCCCAAGGAACCTGGTGAGCCAGCAATGACACAGGCTGGTGTTGTCCATTATCCAGCTGGAAAGAAATTGGGGCAATGGTCATGTTAGCCAAATTGGAAGCAGTATTGCCTTCTGGTGCTGTCAGTCATTGGGAGCAGGAACTCGGCCATTAGGTCAAGTAACAGCGCCCAGGCTTTCCTACTCTGACAATAAGTAGGCAGAAGACCAAACACTCAAATAAGTGGGCTGAAATTTAGGAACAAACTCTAATTCTGGATGGTAATTGAAGGACTGAAAAGGAAATTTATGACTGAGTCTTAGTCATGAAGACTGGTAAACATGGAAGCTACAACAAAAGCCAATATATGATATTCTTATGCAAGTACCCAGTGCTCAATGCAGGCTGATGGGATCCTATAAAATCAGCTCCAGACTCCACTTGCCGTGAGTCCAAGTGCGCTGAAGACTCTGCCCTCTTAATTTGGATTAATTTAAAAGTTTGAGGGCTGGGATTTAGCTCAGTTGGTAGAGTGCTGCACTGCAGTCTCTGAGGTCCTGAGTTCAATTCTCAGCACCACAAAAATGGGAGAAGGACCTGGCAATCTACTCCCAAGGCAATCATGAAACAGTCAGCCATTGAAAACCCTATGAGGGTCTCTATGAGTTGGATACTGACTCGATGACACCCAACAACAACAACAACAACCACTACCACCTTGGGGCTGGGATTTAGCTCAGGTGGTAGAGTGCTGCTCTTCTGTCTCTGAGGTCCTGAGTTCTATTCCCACCACCACAAAAACGGGAGAAGGATGTGGCAACCCACTCCCGAGGCAATCCTGAAACAATCAGCCATTGAAAACCCTATAAGGGTCGCAATGGGTCAGATACGACTTGACAGCACCTAACAACAACAACAAAAGTTTGAGGCATAAGAGCCCACAGTTTAAATCAAGTTGGAAAAATTAGCCACTGAATGGACAGAGCAATAAATATCAATTTTCTTCAATCATTTCTTTATATCTTCATTTGTTAAGCACACACTTATTTCAGGGCATTATGGGTACAGATACACTGAATTTCATGATTGTGGAACATATTTTAACATTCTGACCAGTAAATATTGCCAATATCATTGTTCCTGACCATCTGCTAAGCAAGATCTTTTCACCTTCCTCTGGCCAGGACCATTGACAAGGAAACAGCTTGACCCTTTTGGCCTGGATCTTCACCCACCAACAAGGAAAGACCCCGTTCCTACCCAGACCACTGATGAGGAAACAGCTTTCCACTCTCTCTACCAGACATTCCGTGGAGAAAGAACATTCTCCCCGCTGTGATCATCAACAAAGAAAGAACCTGCTCTGCGTCTGATCACCAAGAAGCAACAGCTGTCTCCTCCTGACCACCGAGACTACCAACACGGGTGTTTACCCCTGGAAGGCAAAAGTGCCTGAGGCTTTTCCTTTCTCTCATCTCTGCCAGCATCCCGAGGGCCATAGGAGTCTGCCCCCTCACCTGATGGTCCTGAGTAAATTGTGTTTAGTATCTGTGTGCGGGGCGGCGCTGCCCTGTCCCAACCTCCAGGCCGGGAGGCACGCGCCCCACATAGAGTTCATGATTGCTCACTTTATTTGATCTATATCTGTTTCTGATTGATCAACAAGCATGCAATAAGTGCCTTTTATGCACCAGTCCTTTTACCTGGTAAACAAACCTATTTTTTATGATCCGTTTTTCCACAATAATTCTCTATTACCATATATTTTCATTCTCCCCTCTAGAACTTTCTTATTTTCCCTCAGCATCAAAAGATATCCAAATGTCTATGAAAACAAAGAATAAGTCTCTTTTGATCCTTGTTGCTGTTGTTGTTGTTGTATGAAAACAAAGAATAACTCTCTTTTGATCCTTATCAAATATTAAAAAGTGCCTTGCATGTGTTAGACCCAGTTGTAAATATACTCCAAGTGGTAACAATCATGTAAAGTACATATTATATTCACAAGTTTCAGATAAGGATACTGAGGCAAAGAAAGGCTAACAGAATTGTTCTTGATCACAAAGGTACTGAGTGGTTGAGCAGGTTCTAAATCCAGCCCATCTGGCTCCAGAGTCTGCATTTTTACCACCTTGTCATACCTCTCCCCAAGTCCTCTTACCTTTCTGAATCACTTTTCATAAAGTACTCATCTATGCTATCAGACGTGACTTCTTTCCTATATTAGACCCAGTTTAGGAAGGTCCCAAGACATGTTTGCCCCCTACTACTTCTCAGGTAGCTTCTTGTTCTGTGGACAGCCTTTACACTCACTGCTGTGGGCTGAGCTCCTGGTTGTGGTGGATGCCCCCAGGATAAAGTATATGTTCTCAGATGGTGTGAATCACACTTTCCCAGGAGGAACTCAGCTCTTCCACAAAGGTCTGGGCTGAATATTTCCAAAAAGGCCTAAGTTCTTTCTGCCCACTCAGGACTCAGTCACAGAGCAGTGTGGTAATGACTGCCCCCAAGGGCTGTGGGGTGCCATCTGGGAGACAAGGGGAAATTAATACCCCTTCAAGTAAATTTTGACCAATCACACATAGAAGATGTAGGGTGGGCCAGTTAAAAATCCAACAGATAAATTCCCCTTTCTTTTCCCCACCATTGGATCACTCCATAGCATAGGTAGTTCCATATGGCCTATTCAGGCACCACACAGCTGGCTGTATTTTCTCATGAATTTGTAGACTGCTCACAAAGTACCTCTTTGTATTTGGTTTCCTTCTTGTCTGCTTTATGTTCCTTTTCCCCCTTCACTCTTGCTGCCTTAGAATTGCACTTCCCAGTGAAACATTAGCCACAGGCTCTGTTTACTAGGGATCATTAAGACACTGCAATGCTTTCAAAGGTTTCTTCCACTGCAATATGCTTATATCCCCACTTCTCCACAAAACTCTTTTCACCGATATTACCAGTGATCTCCTCAATGCTAAAATGAATAAATATTTTACAATCCCTACTTTGTTTGAACTCTCTAATGCATTCACCTCTTTTAACCACTTCTTTCCAGTGTGCTACGATATGATCTCCTGGTTCTCTTATTACTGGATCAATGTTGCCTTTTATATCATTCATGTGCTCTATTTCCTCACCCACATTTTAAATGTTGGAATTTGGTAGAATTCTTCCTTTGCCTCTTTTTCTCCCTGTTCTTTATTAATTGTTTTATCTACTCATGGTTTTACCTACCTATAGTTTGATAGAGTCTCAATCCATTTGTTTACATAAAACTTTCTCTCCTGAACTTCAGATACAGGAATTCTATCCTCACCTGAAGGCTCTATAAACACATGGCATTTGTTATGTCCAAAGTTAAACATATACCCTCGAGCCTGTGTCTGAGTTGGAAATCTTTCATTTATGCTTCAAAATCCACTTTCTACCCCTAAGCACTCTGCTTTGTGCTCTGGGAAACACACTTGTGCTGAGTTCCACAAAGGGCTTTCTTGTTTTCCAGCTTCTAGTTGAATCCAGCCATTTGATGAGCTTTAGCTGAACATCAGAGGGAGGAAGGAGACTGAAATGTGGACACTTATGCTTTAGCATAATCTCTGCAGGGTCAACATGAACTGGCCATGTCTCTTGATATAGAGACACAGATCTTGTCAGGCAGCTATTTCTGCACAAATATTTTGGACTCTTGTCACCAATATGATATAGACTCTGCATATATTAAATTATCACTTTCTTTGTCTCTCCCATGAAACTCCTGTGGATAAGACTTCAGCTTATTAATTTTCCTATCTTTAATGACTATCTTTGGTTCTTTCAGAAAATAGTATATTTTCAATAAGAATTTATGGATTAAATATGTGCTCAAATCTATTGCAAATGGAAGAGGAATACAGACTAATAATATTTTCCTGTACCTTCAATGAACTGATAGTTCCTTTGGATACCTAAGACTATAATATAGAAATAATTAATTATTAAGAATTAATAAGGTTCAAATTATTTCAACACTTTTAGAAGTTGATATCTCAGGATGTGGAGGCTTTTATATTATCAGAGGTCAGTAGGGTTTTAAAAACTCTCTGGTAAAAATACTAGGTATTGGATTTAGCCTCCAAATCTGCTTGCATATAAGCCACACACAACCAAAACTAAAATCAAAAACTTCCAGAAACTTAATAGCACCAACAGCAAAAAACAAACACAAAAAAAACAAAACATTACTAAGCTATTCTCTTTTCAGTGCCTACATTGTTACTTGAAAATAAGTGAAATTGACATTCTTTTGTATTCATTCTAAACAAGATGATGACCAGGTATTTCCAAGGTTGACTTAAATGTCACTCAGAATTCTCTCTGCAGGTATTGAACTAGCTTGACCTAAGGCTTTAGTTTTAAAACATTATGGAAGTTGTGTGTGTGTGTGTGTGTGTGTGTGTGTGTGTGTGTGTGTGTGTGTGTAAGCCTGGCAAGAAAAAACTTCAGAGTCCATTCTGGAACTACCAAGAATAAAAGTAGAAATCCCACCAAGGCAGATCCTTTTTATGTTTTAGTGTGTTATAAATCATCTTGCCATTCAAAAACTTATTAACTGTGGTACAGTTTCAGTGCATATTGTTTGTTGCACAATACTAAAGAATTGTTCCTACTAATATAGTTGGAGATTGCTGATTTTAGAAACTAGTTGCTCTGCAAGGCTGTCGTTGATTCAGTCATTAGGATTGGTGAGCATCTCACGTATACAATAGTTTCCTATTTTAATTGTAGAATGCTTTACTTGTACACCCACAAGGGTTTCCTACTTAGAATTGCTATTTGTGATAGTTTGTCAGTGAGGTACAAGATGTAAATACACTGAAAATAAATGAGGCAGTTTTGATTTTATTAATTTTGGATGTATCATAGACTATACTATAAATAAACATCAATGACAGCAAAGCCATTTTTCATAGAGTATTTGTACTAATATTTCTGAACTGTCAGCTATTTTGTAATCTTAAATTTCTTCCAACTTTTCTAGCCAAAGAATTTTCAACCCTGCCTCTCTTTTCCTGGGATGCCTTTTAAATGGCTGTGTACATACCTTCTGGCTGTATCACCAGATCACATACGTTTATAATGGATAATTCTATAAACATGATTCCCAAAAGATTAGTGAGTCTTACATTAAGATTATATATCATAATGACTGGTAGATAGAGGATGTTCGTAAAATTCTGGTCTTCTAGATTTTATGATCATTGGGATTAAAATCAGGAAAAACTAAGTGGCTGTAATTATTGGCAATTGGAGCATAATAAATCAATATATACTTGTGAACAGACTTATAAAATGTGTTTAAACTTGAATAATTTAAACAGAAGAATCAATGCATAATTAGATGGTCCACAAAGAATAATCTAATTTATGCATTACAAAACTTTTTTAGTATTTAGACAAACATGGATTGTGGAGAATTTTTGGTTGGAGTGACTCATTCATTTATTGAACAAACTCATTGTATCTAATTGCTATGCTAGGTATTATTGCCTGAATGTTTGCATCCTCTTCAAATTCATATGATGAAATATAATAACAATGCAACAATAGTTGGAGAAGAGGACCCTTTAGGTCATAATGTGGAGCCTTCCTGAATGGGATCAATGCCTTATGAGGAGCGATCAGAGAGTTTGCTCTTTTTCTGCCATATGAGGATGCAATGAGAACTTGGCAGTCTCCAAACTGGAAGTATGTCCTCATCAGAACCTGACTATGCTGGCACACAGATTTCTGTCTTCCAGCCTCCAGAACTGTAAGAATTAAATTACTTTGGTTTATAAGACACCTCATCTATGCTACTCTGTTATAGGAGCTCAAACTGAGATACCACATGCAAGCCTAAATGCTGAGATACCATAATGAAAAAAAACAGATTTGAAAACTTTCCTCAAAAAACTGGTTGGTAAAATTACAGAAATAAGCAATGAACATACAGGTTCTCTGCTCATGAAAATGATATGGTGTAGAGAAAGAAATGTGTGGCAAAATGACATAGGGAAAGAGAAGTGGGCAAAGGAATATAAGGTATATATGAATATAGTTGAGCATTGAATAGCCCAAAATTTGAACTGCAATTTCAACAATGATTTTTGGAATTTTTTGTGAAAAACTGCTGGAGATGCCCAGAATCTGCAAAAGTGTATAGTTTTTGGACATCTGTGAGGAGTTACAAATAAGAATATGTCTTCCTGGTTGTTGGAAGGAGTTAATGGTATTTGAAAGGTCATTTGTAGTATGAGTTTGGAATGGTAAGACACTTAGTGAGGGGTAGCCAGTTGAACCAGTGATTTTCTGAGGAGAGGAGAAAAGGAGGAGCATGTACTATGGGGATAATGTGAGTGCTTTAAGTTCAAATGAGGATGACTTTGAGCACTATTATGGGGCCCAGTGTAGAGTATTTCTGGATCCATAAAGTTGTTGAGACAGTTGTAAATTGGTGGGAAATACATGAATGCTAAAAGTCTAACTTATTTCACTGCAAATGAAAATATGGAGATGTGCTATTTGAGAATCAAATCATTTAAAAATATCTTATTACTTAATTATCTAGATTTCTGAATTTATTTTGCTTTTATTTTTCTTTTTACTTATACTTGTTAGTGCTGCCCCAAATTAACCACAGTTCCTGAAAGTTTGGTTAGATATGATGCCACACATTGCTCTTTCATCATACAGGATGGTACTGACGATGCTTGAGAGGAGAATGCTAGGGGATTGATCAAGATGGAACTTGGGACTTGGAATTGCTATTGACAGTTTTCTTTGCACTTGAAGCTCCTTACTCAAGCATACTCAGCATTCTTCTTTCTTCATGTTGACTTAAAAACTAGAGTCAAAGGGATTCATACTGCCAATTCCTGGGTATCCAGGATATCCTCCTGGATGCTATTTCCAATGCTACTCTTGAGTGCTTTCTTTTATCTTTTCTACTTCTGCCTACTCACTATTTAACAGTTGTTTAGGTATCTTGTTAGCATCTATATTCTACATATACCCATCGTTGTGGAATTGTGTTGTCATAAGTGGTACTTCACTCTTGGTAGAATAGCTACATTCCAGGACCTTCCTGCTGGTGATTCAGTATTGTCATTCAGTGTGAACAATGTGACATCTCTCCTTCAAACACATTGCAGATTCAATGGCACCAAGGATAACAGAGTGCCAACTGCAGAGCATCATTTTGGTATGTGAATGAATTCTGAGTGTCTGAGAGAGAGAGAGAGAGAGAGAGAGAGAGAGAGAGAGAGAGAGGGAAAGAAATATATATAGAGAGAAGATGGCAGAGTCTATAATATCTCCTATGAGACAGAACAAAAATAATTTAAAAATAACTCAGAGTATATTTGATGAATAATAGTATATTTTCTGACAACATTGCAGATCCATATTTCACTTTTAGGAATGAATACACTATTTCCATTCAGCTACAGACAAACACTCTTTCAGTAAGACCATATTTTACCTTATAAACACACAAAGTCAAGTCAGAGTCATTGTTCTAAAGGAGCTGAACCTTGTGCCATTTCAACAAACCCTAAGTGCTGGCAATTAATTCATTTTTCTTCTCATTTTATGTGGCTGTGACAAGAAACAAATTCATAGAAGTGGAATTATCTGTGAGGGTGGGCCACTGGATACCTGACTTTGGAAAAATTAATACAGTAAGAGACTAATTGTCATTATTGCAATTACATCTGTGCTAAAGTTCCAACTGCCAGCAATCATACCACCATGTCATTGGATCCCATCAGATCTCAGAAGCTAAGTAGGGTCAGGCCTGGTTAGCACTTGGATGGGAAAGCACCTGGGAATACCAGGTGCTGAAGGGTTCAGAGAATGACTCGGCAACCACTTCCAAAAAACATTCAGCCTATGAATAGCAGAGAGGCATCACCAACACCATTTCACCTGTTGTACATAGGGTTGCTATAAGTTGGACACTGTCTCAACAGCACCTAACAACAGCAACAAAGTTCGAACTAGGAACATGGACTTTATTGCTAATTCACAATATTGCAGATATAGAAATTTTAAAAGGAATATTTGTTGGATTTGTTTCCTGTGTTGCTGTTTGTTTATTTCTTTGAAATATAGCATTTCTCTACTCTTAATGACTTAAGAAAATCAATTTGGAGGAACTACAAAGTATGTGTTTGTGTGTTTATGTTTAATACATTATGTTAATCCTACAGGTTTAGAGTGGAGAGAGTTCTTTCTATGGATAAGTACATGGCCATTTTAATTTTCATTTCTGCTTGATTTTGGAATGCTTCATATAATTTTTCTAAAGCAGTCTACTTAAATTTCTAATGGCATTTTAGGAAACAAAATGAATTTGGATTTTGGAACACTTTGCTTCCACTATTTTATGTTTTGCCACAACTTTCAGCCATATTCTGTAATCTCCCTACGCTCTGGTATGTAATATACTATTCACCTCTTACCTTGCCTCTGTAGACTTTTCTTTTCTATATGTATAATCTATATGCCACATTGCCTGCAGCCATAGCACTGTGGCATCTGATCCCATCAGATCTTGGAAGCTAAGCAGGGTTGGGCCTGGTTAGTACTTGGATGGGAGACCACCTGGGAACAGCAGATACTATAGGCTTGGGAGAAGGACACACCAACACACTCCCCCAAAAATCAATCTGCCATTGAAAACCCTATGTATAGCAGAGAAGCACTGACAATAGTGTTTTGCCTGTTGCATGTAGAGTGGCTATGAGTTGGATACCGACTCAACGGCGCCTAACAACAACAACAACAAAAACAACAACAACAACAACATGCCACATTCTCTTTTCTCCATTGACTATTTGTTTCTATTCCTTTGCAAAGACAGACTACGCCTTACTGAGACCACGTGAATGAGCCCATGAATGTGATCCAATACTGGGAAAATTCCACTAAATACCATTGAATTCTATTATTTCCACTTAATTGATAAGTTCACTAAATTTGCTTATTGATTGCCAATTTAAGCATATATATGTATATATTTTATATGTATCTGTCTGTATTTGTTGTTTCATTCATTCACTCAATCTGTCCTTCAAACCACATTCAATGTATTAAGAAAATAAAGGTAACTATGACATGACCTTGCTATTGAAGAACTTAAACTTTAATGGCATATTGGCTTGACTAATAAGCTCCTATTTGCTAATAACTGTAAGAATAATAGATAATATTTTTTCTATGATTTATGTGCCTATCATTGAATTGCATTTTATATGCATTAATTCGTTTGATATTTATGACAATCTCATAAGATATGAATTATATAATTTTTTTAAGATTTGGGAACTGAGGCCTAGAAAAATTTTGTAATCTATGCTAAAGTCACACAGCTGGCAAGTGGTAAAATCTGGAATAGATGTTAGACTTCTTGAATCTTAGAACCTCACCCTTAGCCACTATATTCACATTGCTTAGTGGGACAGCCCAGGATGGCATGTGTATATTTTTCGGCCGTGGAATCTGGCCATTTAGAGATATAGCATGCATGTTGATCCTGGGAAAGGAGAAATAAATTCAAAAGATACTGAGTCAAGATGGGTAAGGCAAGTTGAGATTAAATATTTTCTAAGCGACAATTCTAATATGCAAATAAGAAACATCTGCTTAGTTGACAATATTATCTCTTTTTTCTTCTAATTTTACATATTCTACTTTTAGTTTTTACTTTAATGTTTTTAATATATAAAATTTATCATCAGCATGTAACTCAAACATTTAATCCTGACATGCATATTGTGTTGTTGTTGTTAGATGCTGTCGAGTCAGTATCTGACTCATAGTGACCCTCTGTACAACAGGGGAAACACTATCGTCAGTACTTCTCTGCTGTTCATAGGGTTTTCAATGGCAGATTGGTTTTTGGGAGGGGGTTGCCAGGTCCTTCTCCCAAGCCTACAGCTTCTGGTGTTCCCAGGCAGTCTCCCATCCAGGTACTAACCAGGTCTGACCCTGCTTAGCTTCCGAGATCTGACGGGATCGGATGTCACAGGGCTACCGCTGCAGGCATGCATCTTATAGAAGGTAGTAAAAATTTAAGTTTCAAAAATTAAATTCAGTGGTTTTTAGAAACATTTTATGATACTTTTAATAGATAGAAATTCCATAACCAGTGTTTTTCTTTTGGAGGGAGGAATTTTATCTTTGACTTTCTATACCAGTATCATAACATTCAAAGGGTATCTGATGATACTTTTTACTGATTAACAATACATATATGAATATGTACATATACTGTTTATTAAAAGATAATGTGTCACATTTTAGATTTGCTTTTCACTTAAAGGTCTTAAATAAACTTAAAGATAAATCAAAAAGCACAAGTTTGGAGTCCAGACTATTCATAGAGATATAAAGGAGAAATTTTCCTCAGGGTGGATTCTGTGGTTTTTCTGTAAGATAATACATATTCTCTTAGTTACTTCTCTGCATAGGATGTATTTTTCTGTTCTTTTGGTGTACAGATAAGATAGGATGTCTGTGATTTTGACTTCTTAGATCCCTGAAGTTTCAAAATAATCTTATAGTTGTGTATATTTGTAGTTTTATTACAGAAAAATAAATTAGCTTTGGTTAATTTATTTTTTTCTTAGTTTTCTCATTTATAACCATTTTCCTTAAGACATATGAGTCCTAATTAAAATTTTAAATTGAATTTAATATTGTTATAAATCATACATAAAATAATACCAACTATGCTAAATAATATTTGGAAAAATATTTCTAGCTATCTATTAAGATTCAAATCAAACTTACTCTCTATTAAGACAATAAATATTTCAGTGAATATATATTTTTACTTCAGCAAATCAAAGAAAGGGAAATGGTTTTTAAAAATAGTGCCTAAATTCAAAGAGAGCTGGGGCATTAATGAAGTTATGAAGATATGGCATATAAACCTAAAATGAAGAGGAAGAAACATTTGTTTCTGAATCACTGGCCTTGTGACCCAATTCCCTACTGCCTCCATTTTCTCACTTACGAATCAGAGATGATAAATTTTATCCACAGAGAGGTCATGAGAATTAAGTTAGATAGTATGTAAAAACACTTCTTATGGGTCAAGGCAGATGCATAATTTCCCCTCTTCTAAGTAAGAAAAATGCCATTCTTTCCTTATAGTCTCTTAGCAGCCTTGCAAATATAGTATCTGGTACCAGCTAGGCAATAAATACATGGTTAGTAAATAAATGAGTGTTTCTAGATGATGTAGTACAAACTATAATTGCTTTTGTAATTCATAAAAGAATACAAGATAAATGAATCAGAAGCACCTGGGAAAAGGTTTGTGGTTGGATTTAGGTTTAATTTAGTCCTTGAAGGAGATGCAGTATTTATGAAGGAGAAGAGGAACGGGAAAGTTATTCCAAGAGGAAAGGTATTACAAGAAAAGACACAGAAATGAGAAGACAATTGGAGTACAGAGCACTCTAAAAACTCACAGCTTAGATCTGTACATAGCAAAAAATTTATTGATAAAATAACAAGTTTTAGAATTAGTCCCAATTTTTTAAATTGCATACCATGAGAAATCTCTAAAGATTAAAGCCTCAACTTCTTGCTGACTTGTTACTATGATGTAAAAAAATCAGATTAGTGTTCCTTTCTTCAAATGAGAAATAAGAAAAATAATTCAAATAAGCATTCTTGATTATTTCCATTTGAATCATTATTTTCTATTTTTAATGTTTGTTTGGTAGTGGTCAATTGAGTTCAGAACATTTTACATCTTCTTTCTTATACATTAGAGTGACTTCTGCATAATTTTTCTTCCAAATTAGGTTTCTCTGCCAGCTGACAAAGTTCATGACAGATGTAGTTAATTGAAATAGAGAACTACAGCCTCTGTTTTCTTATATAGATATCATTTATTCTTCTATGTATAAAGCTACAATTACATAGTTAAAATTGAACTTAAATAGTAATTGCCAGCATAGTAAACTTTGTTCAGGCAAATAGGTGTGGCCATTTAAAACATGTTCCTTATTTGAAACAATTCAACAAATTGATTAATGGCCAAAACAAAATCAATAATGAACCTAAGACCAAACCAGAGAGTGGTCTTCTCAGACTATAATTCAAACAGATTTTGACTTTTAGCATTGGGTTACAGGTATGGTCACTTGCTTTTTGAACCTGCTTTATTTCACTTTGACACAAACAGTTTGCATGTCAAAAGTTGACTGACACTTTATAGACATTTTAGTGTTAAGGCTAAACCATCAAAAAACAGGAAGTCTTTCTCAAATAACAGGAGTATTTATTTACTCATATTCATTATCTGCTTGGAGGGTGTTAGATCGTCATGATCATCATCAATTACGGTTACATATTATTTTAATCAGGGAAAAAATAAAATGCAACCACAATTTATGATGATGATGATGATGATGATGATGATGATTTGTGGTACCAGAAGGTTGAATCCAGAGCTTTGTATATGCTAGGCATGTGCTCAACCACTTAGATGCACCCCCAGTGCAATTTATTATTTTCTAAGGCTCTAATAGCCTGCAGCTGTACTACTGTGGCATCCCATCCTGTCAGATCCTGGAAGCTAAGTAGGATCGGGCCTGGTTAGTACTTGGATGGGAAACTACCTGGGAACACCAGGTAATGTAGGCTGGGGAGAAGGACCTGCCAACCCACTCCCAAAAAACAATCAGCCATGGAAAACCATATGAATAGCACAGAAGCACTAACAATATCATTGCACCTGTTGTATGTAGGGTTGCTATGAGTCAGACATCAACTTGATGGCACCCAACAACAACAAGCTCTAATACCACATTGATACTGAGAGTAGAATAAATTATTAGAATAAGAATGAAACTATTCTACTTGCATAATTTATTAAAGTTATGATCATTGATGGACTTTAGTCTTATACACATAGAAAACTATGTGGTTGTGGTTGTCTAGTTGGGTTCCCAAGCATAGTACCTTATGTACAACAGCATGAAACACTCCCTGATTCTGTGCCAGGCACATGATTGTTTTTATGTTTAAGCACACTGTGGCAGACACTGTGTCAATCCATCTAGTTGAGGGCTTTCCTTTTTTACATTGACCTGCCACTCTCCCAAACATGATATCCTTCTCCAGGGATTGGTCCCCCCTGACTACATGTCCAAAATATGTAAGATGCAGTCTAGCCATCCTTGCTTACAAGGAGCACTCTGGTTGCATCTAGGACAGATCTGTTGATCCTTCTGGAAGTCAATGGTATATTCAATATTTGTCTCCAGCACCATAATTCAAAAACATCAATTCTTCTCCCATTTCCCTTATTCAATGTTCAGCTTTCACAACCATATAATGCAACTGAAAATACCATGACATGAATCAGGTGCACCTTTGTCTTCAATGTGATGTCTTTATTTTTCAATACTTTAAAGAGATCTTTTGCAATAGCTTTTCCCAATTCAATGCATCTTTTGATTTCTTGACTGTTGCTTTAGTGGGTGTTGATTGCAGAACCAAGAAAAGCAATATTTTGGACAGCCTCAGTCTTTTTTCCATTTTTATGAAGTTGCTTACTGACCCACTTGGAAGGGTTTTTATTTTGCTGATGTTGAGGTGCAATCCATACTGAAGGTTATCTTCTGTGACCTTCATTAGTAAAGGTTTCAAATCTTCTTCATGCTCAGCAAGAAGAGTTTTGTCATCCACTTAATACAAGTTATTAATGAGTCTTCTTTCAATCCTGATGCCACCTTCTCTGATTATCTGCTCAGCATAGAGATTGAAGAGGTACAGTGAAAGGATATATTGTGATGCACACTTTCTTGACTGTAAACCAGGCGGTGTTTCCTTTTTCAGTTGGAACAGTTGCCTCCTGGTCTGTCCACAGATTCCTTATGAGCACAAATAAATGCTCTGGTATTCCCATTCTTTGCAGTGTTATCCATATTTTGTTATGTTTCGCATAGTCAAATTCCTTTACACAGTTGATAAAACATGTACAGAAATCTTTCTGGTATTTTCTGCTTTCAGCTAATATCCATCTGACATCAGCAAAGATGTTCCTTGTTTCATGCCCTCTTCTGAATCTGGCTTGATTTTCCAGCAGTTCCTCATATGTATAGCACTGCAGTTGCTTTGAAATCATATTTAGCAAAATTTTGCTTGCCTGTGATATTAATGCTATCATTTAATAGTTTCTACATTTGGTTGGATCCTCTTTTTTGAAATAGGCACAAATATGGATCTCTTCTAATCAGCTGGCTAGGTAGCTGTTTTCCAAATCTCTTGGTATAAACAAGTTAGCATGTCCAGTGCTGTATCTGTTGAAATATCTCTATTGGTATTCCATCAATTCCTGGATCCTTATATTTCACCAATTCCTTCAAGGCAGCTTCCATTTTATCCTTCATTACCATTGGTTCCTGATCATATGCAACCTCTTGAAATAGCTGGTAATTCACCCATTATTTTTGGTATAATGACTCTGTATTCCTTCCATTTTCTTTTGATGTTCCCTGTAAAATCCTTCACTATTGTCACTTAAGGCTTGAATTATTTTCTTCAATTTCTTAAGCTTGAGAAAAACAGAGCATGTTATTTCCTTTTGGTTTTCTATCTCCAGCTCTTTGCACATGTCATTATAAATTTGATTTTATCCTCTTGAGCTGTCCCTTGAAATCTTTGTTTAGATCCTTAACTTCATCATGTTTTCCTTTATAGAGAGTGTGAAATCATTGTTATCAGAAATGTTAGCATTTATTGCACACATTTCCTTTTACTTCATGACAGAAATTCATTGTGAGATATTTTTGAATTTTTTTTGAGGAGAATAAAAACTCACATGTAGAAAGATGATGTCATTTTTCCTCTACTATTATATTACTAGACCATGACTTTTTTGCATGTTGTATTCTTAAACACGTTTATTACATTATCTCATAGAGGAGAAGAAAGATTACTAGATAAGCAATTGAGAACAATATCCAAATTCTGGTTGTACTATTAAATAGACTGACCTTAATTATGTCTTTTACATTTTCTGGTCCTCTTTTTTCTCATTATGAAATTGAAATTCAGTTGGACTAGATCACATCTTGGGTTTCTTTTTTCTATTGTTGTTGTATATTTAAAAAATCACTCCCAATGACCTCAAGCAATAGGAAAGAGAGAGAACTTCTGCTTTGTAAACAAGATACCTTATGCTTATAGAACTTGTATAGTTGGAAAATACTGGGGTTAGAACACTAGAAATCTGGTTCTGAGTGTTGTATTACTTTAGAAGGCCTCTAATAAGATTTACATTCATAAACCTGATTTGACTAACATGTTAAATGATTCCTCTAAATACATTAATACTTACCCCTTAAATGTCATCAATATTTTTAAGCAAAATAATTGGAAAACTGTGTGTTTACTCACATGACTTGCCAGTTGCCTCTGCAATGATCAGTGGGTGATTATATATGAAGATATGAGGTTTTGTCCAGTGATGCAACTGTCTTGAAGTAATAATAACTAATGCAATCTGGTTAGGCAATGAGAACTATGTTCAAATGCTTGCCCTGTCCCCTTGAAGCTGTATTAATCCCTTTTAGTTCATTCCCCCAAACAAAATGAGAGTAATCATATATACTAGTGTTGATACCACATTTAGCTGGACAAATGCATCTAGAAGTGATGATATTTTCTAGGAGTGATGATATTTTCTATTCCCCAAGGCACATGTACCTAACATCTAACACCTTGGAAGACAGAGAAGATCTTAATTTTTTTTTTATAATTTGAAAGGTCAGTTATTTTGATGTGGTTCTTAATTTTTAAATAGACTCTACTCATAAGTAACATCTGATTCCTTTCATATTAGTAATCCACATTATGACACAAACATTTTGAGGGCAAGTATGTTTTGCCTGTTTTGTTCACTGATACATTCCGGGTGCCTACCAGGTATCTGGCATTTAGTAAGTACTCAATATATTTATTCAGTAAACATTTGAAAAATTGTGTCCAATTCTATTATTATTATTTGCAGTACTGAGGGGCTGAACCCAGAGTCTTGCATCTAATTTGCAAGTACTCTACTACTGAACTGCACCTTCAGTCTCTTTTTAATTTTTTTATCTTGAGACAAGGTCTCATGAAGTTACCCAGGCTGCGTTTGGTTTTTAACTCATGATCCTCTTACCTCTGCCTTCTAAGTTGCTGGGATTACAGGCATGTGCCACTGCTCCTGGCCTGCAACTCCATTCTTATTAACAAGGAAAAAAAGAAACCACCAGGGTCTTTTATAACCTAGAGTGCTATATATGCAATTGTGAGTAGAGGTTCTTTAAATCTTAGACATCTTCTTCTCATTATTACTTTTTTCCACCATAAAAGATGGGTGCATAATTTTGCGCTTGGACTTTTTTTTGTTTGTTTGTTTTTGGTTGTTGTTTCAACCTGGCACTTGGGAAATAGAGTTTTTAAAATAAAGAAGATAAAGCATTTACTTTAGGTAACTGCAATATTTCTCCCCCAGGAAGTTTGTGTCTCTTCTTTCTTTGTAACTTCCATGCCTTTCTCATTGTTGCATTTTTGCAGATAAGATGAATGTAGAAATTACTACTTTTTCCTGTTTCTTAGAATTGCTGATTATTCTTTTCTCCCTCTTCCTTCGTCTCCCACCTATTCTTCCTTTTTTCTGATTGTGTGCTCTCCCCTGCATACAACAAAATGCATTTGACGTGAATGATGAAAAATATAACTAAGGGGGTGAGGGACGGTCGAGTACCTGGGGACCTGAACCCAGGTCACCATCTTTACACTGCAGTCTCCGTTTCTGGATTTACACAGGTGAAACATTGACCTAGAAGTACAGTGTATGGAGCAAGCTACTAAAGCTTTAAGCTTTGGAGGTTTATCAAAAAAGAACAGAAACAAAGGCAAGCAGATGGCTAAAGATGAAGGTCACATCAGATTGAGAAGTTTGTCAAAATGTGATGACATAGGTAATCTGTAAACTGTTATTGCGCCTAGCTGGAGGTGCTGAAAAACATTTTGAAATTACAAAAAACACTGGAGTCGCCAGCACAGAGGCAGGAATGATAGCCTGGAGTGGTTCTGTTCTATGGATGAATGCCAGATGTGGAAAGCGACATATCTGGAATTAATGATATTAAACATGCTTTCTTTTATGCTCAATAATAACTCTATTATGATTGATACAAACCGCAGACACTTTATCTAGTACAAATGGAATCGTCTGTCATTGACTATATTAAATCATCAATTTCTGCATGATGAGGATCGTTTAGGGTAACTAATCATCTGTCTCGTTCTGAAGTCTTTAAGGCTGATCAGATAACGTTTTGAATACTGCCTGAGCAGCCATGACAATCTAACCCTTCCATGTAAGGATTGAGAGGGGCCCATTATGCCGTCAAAGCCTGTGGAAATATCACAGCTCTTTCTCTACATAATACCCTGCTGTAAATAAATCACTCTCCACAGCAAACTTTATTGATCACAAGCACTTCCATGCTTGTGTCTAGTGAAGTCTCTACAGAATAAAATGCTGCTTTATATTTTGTCTTGTCAAAATATTAAACGGCTCTGTCAAGCGGAGTCAGGCTAGCAGTGATGGTGTAATTCTGCTGTAGCCCTTCTCATTCCCTCCTTCTATCTCAGCTGCCAAGCTTACAAAGCAGGACTTTTTTTTTTTTATGAACTTTCCAATTATAGTCTCATAAGATTATGAAGCCTTAAGATAAAGTGTCCTAATTTAGAGTAGTGGTGTTCTGAACTAGTAGGAAAACGACTGTTAGATAAAACAGTATTTCTCACAAGGAAAAAGATAACCTGGCTTATTTATATACACAACTTTAATGGGCAATGAGAGTTAAACTGAAAATTTTTCTTTTGGTTTGCCTCACACCATAGAGGGAGTTGTTGTTAGGTGCCCTCGAGTCAGTATCCGACTCATAGCGACCCTCATAGGGTTTTCAATGGCTGAGTGCTTCGGAATTGCCTTGGAAGTGGATTGCCAGGCCCTTCTCCCATTTTTGTGGTGCTGGGAATTGAACTCGGGGCCTTAGAGACTGCAGTGCAGCACTCTACCCACTGAGCTAAATCCCAGCCCCATAGAGGGAGTAGTAGAATCTAAACTAATTTGCACTGATGTACTTATTACTCATAATTATAAAATAATGTGTTATGATATAAACCTGCTCCAGAGGGCAGAGAGGAAAGACTGAGCTAAAATTGAAATTCACCACTAATATAGCATATGTTTTCCAGATACAGACAGGGTATCTAGTCACCAAGTGGTACCACATACTGTAATATGTTTGTGGCAACACACAGAAACAACAAACAGATTAAATGTATAATTTACTGTCTGTTAATGTTGAATTTCCTGGGCAGCATATGGTTTTAATGCAATCTTAAAGTAGTTTCCTCCTTTATCCCTTATAAGGGGGTAGGATTTTGCTTTCAGTAGGGCGAAGAATGAGCCTGAAATCACTTAGAGAAGAGTACAAGATTTAGTATATGGGGCCATTAGTGCTGCTTGGAGGACACCGGGTTTGATCTTTATTCCCTTCTGGAAGATCATTAACTCTTTTAGACATTTAGCAAATAACCTCTTTCAAGGCTTAGAAGAGTTTATATACAAGCAACAGAGAGGGTTTGGCTCCGTCTTGCCTGTTTCTGAGCCAGATATTTATTGAAGCTTCTGTTTGGTCATTTTAAAAAAGAAGTTAACCTGTAAAATGAATTGATAATCCCAGACAGTGAATTTATTCGGGAAGCATAAAAATTGGACGCCACAAAAACTGAAAGTGCAAGTCTGGCTGTGGACCTCTGTGTATACCTCTGTTCCTGGCTAGAAGAGATTCTGTGAAGAGAGGAGAACAAATTTTAGCTTAGGGACAGGGTTAAACCTACTGACATATTTCAAAGAAGCAAGTAAACAGCTTTTTTGATGGTAATAAATTTGAGCCATCAACAACCTTAGCCTAATTCAAGTTCTAATTCATTTCCATCATCCCCTTACCAGTATTTTTAAAGTAGTAGAATGGACAGCAAACCACAGAGATAGTGGTATCAATCTTCAACTGTTCCTTTCTTCCTCTTTTTTTCTTCCTTTTTAAACAATGGGGAACTTCTTAAGTCCTGTTTGACTGTACAGTTTTCTACATAGCTATGTTGTTCTTAGGTGCTGTCGAGTCGGTATCCGACTAATAGCAACCCTCTGTACAACAGGGGAAACACTATTGTCAGTGCTTCTCTGCTGTTCATAGGGTTTTCAATGGCAGATCGATTTTTGGGAGGGGGTTGCCAGGTCCTTCTCCCAAGCCTACAGCTTCTGGTGTTCCCCGGTGGTCTCCCATCCAGGTACTAACCAGGCCGGACCCTGCTTAGCTTCCGAGATCTGACGGGATTGGATGCCATAGGGCTATGGCTGCAGGCCACATAGCTATAATCATTTTCTTTTGAGTAAAATGTATCATTTTTATAAGTAAAATGAAATGTGCAAGTGCATTTCCAGATGTATTGTTGAAAGTATTTTGCCTAAAGTTGGAGCCACATTCCCCTCATCAGCAAACATTTACTAAATCTTTCCACATACCAGGTACTCCTTGCCTCACTAGAAGCAGCCACTGACCTTGATCAGCTCTGGTTTTATCCAGGGAGATACACTTGTAAACAAGTAACAGAGCAGTATGAGGAAAGCTAGGATTCCAATGCCTCCCACATCCCTGTTAGTCTTTGTTTTGTACTTAACCATATGATGTGTTACTTTTCATACAGCGGTTTAGCAGACATATGTAGTTTATGCCTATTAATTTTCTCATAGTAGCTCCTTGATTTTTTTCCCTTCACTGATCCCAAACCAGGTGGAACTGATCTTACTTCCACCTTCACTTGACTAATGGTGGGGATATGAAGCTTGCCTTCTCAATTTGGGCATTGCCACCTGGGACTATAATTTTTTTATTCATTCAGGGATGGGTAGTAGCCACACAGTTGGGAAAGGACAGAATCAGGTTTCAACTAAGTAGGATGGCTTCTGGGGCTGGAATTTAGCTCAGTTGATAGAGCGCCACTCTGCAGTCTCTGAGGTCCCAGTTCAATTCCCAGCACAGCAAAAATGGGAGAAGGACTTGGCAATCCACTCCGGAGACAATCCTGAAACAATCAGCCATTGAAAACCCTGTGAGGGTTGCTATGAGTTGGACCTGACTCGAAAGCACCTAACAACAACAGGATGGCTTCCTAGTGCATACTCCTACCACTATGCCTTGCCATCTCTCCATCAATCTATCTGATGTAGAGCTACACTAGATAAGTGAAATATTAAAGGTAAAATACCCAAGCCATTCCAATGAGATTCATTACTAGGACTTTTAGTGAAACATTATTTTTCTCCTGATTTGCTAAACTGGTATGCCTGGGGAAATCTCAGCGACAGCATTAATGAAGGAAAACTCTCCTGGACTCAGCTGTTCTTCAAACATCTATCCCTGCATTTTTCAGTTATAAGAGTCAAGTACAACAGTTGCTCTTGCAGAAGCTAGTTGGAGTTATGTTTCTCTACTAATTAACAATGTGGCTAAAGAAATGAATACATACCTTCTTTAAGGCTCTATACCTCTATAGGCTCTCAGAAGATGGTCAAGTTAGACTGGATACAAATACTGTAAGAAAGAGGCTCTCTGGGAAGGTCATAATTTATGATCCTCCAAATAGGATTGTCATTTTGCATTAACCTTGGTATTATATCAAAGACCTTTCTATAATTAGGATCTAAATGATAACTGTACAATGTAATTTCCAGTATAAAATCTTAAAAAATCCATTATCTAAATACTTGCTTTCTTTTTATTTGGTGAACCAATTTCTACTAGTTATGGGGTTTCCCCTGCAGATAGGTAGAGAAGTTGTATAAATCCTCTTTGACACATGAAGGTATCATTTAATCTCCTGTGAGGTAGCTCTTTTCAGACACTAGGAAACCTGTCAGCATAGCATACCTGAAAGTGTTAACACAGATTCTTCAAGTACCTAGTGTACTCCTGGGGAGTTGCTTACACTGTGGGAGAATCTAGGTCAATGTGCATGACTGAAAATAGCTTAAGAGTGAATCCAATATGAATTGAAAAAATAATGAGATGAGATCCTAACCATGAGATACCCTGACTGGACTGATACTGGGTCTAAAAATCAAGCATCCTAGGTCTTGGAATATGAGCATTTTCTCTCCTGGCCTGGTTGAACTGTTTTAAAGGAGGACTAGATACTTAAATCCAAGTTCAGCCGAAGAGGCTGCCAAAATGGCAGCCTTTTTGAATCTTGCTTTATATAGAGGCCAAATTGCAGTTTGGAGAGGAAATAATCTCTAGTTAACTGACATTATATCCCTAGGCAATTTTAAGTTTTTCTTCAGGATTTTATCACTATTACATTTCCTAATGTTAAAAGTTTATAAAAAGAAAAATTCAAACCCCTTGCTGTGCTAAAATTTGGTAAGCAGATCATATAGGCATATTAACAAAGCAATATTTTTTATTTTGGAACAAAATGGGTTCAGATTGCTTTGTTGATCAATTTTTAAATATGAAATGCTTATTTTCTTAAGTAGAAAATAATAGCTAAACTCACAGAGTGCTTAAAATAAATATTTTTTCACTAATACAAATTATGACTAAGTGGTTAGAAATAATATCAATAATACATGCTGTGCTATCATTATCTCAGCTAGGCAGTGTCTCTGAAAAGAAAAGGTATCTTATCTATGTCACAATCTTTAACTACTCAATTCTTTCCAAAGTCAACAGATAATAATCGAGTGCCTGCCACTGGCTGGTTTATTTGCCAGATACCACTGCTAGGTAATGTGTGCTAAAGGAAAGTGTTTAAGCCAGCAGCAGTGGCATCTGTAATCCCAGTGACATGGGAGGCAGAGGCAGAGGATTGAGAGTTCTAGGTCAGACACAGCCTGCACAATTTAGTGAGACCCTGTCTCAAAACAAGCAATGAAAAAGGGACTGGTCATGCAGCTTAGTGGTCACAGGGGTAGAGCACTTACCTGGCAAGGGAGAGGCCCTACGTTCAATTGCCTAGGACAAAAAAACAACAAACAAACCCAAAAACCAAAAACAAAACAAAACAAAAAAACTAGAAAGGTACACAATTAGTTAAATACCGTAAAGTAAATTAAAAGAAGTGCTGAAAAGAGGCAAAGTGATAAGGCAGACTAAAGAAAGAAATGTGAACAGCTCTGGGTTGGCCTTGTGAAAATAATCTTGGCATTGTATGTATAAGCATTTGAGACATGAAGTAAGCATTCCAAACTGAAATAATATAATCATAGGCGTGGAAGTAGGACAGTACATATTGTGAATAGGAATATTGAATTAATCTAGTATGTTTGAAGTTCAGGAGTTGAGGAAGGCTGAAATGAACAGTTATAAAGGTAGGCTGAGTGTAGATTGTAGATGTCTTAATGTTAACAATGTAATAATAGTAGCAAATATTTATTGAATACTTACTTTCTGCAAGCACTATTGTACATGTATGTTGTTGTTAGGTGCCCTTAGGTCTGGTCTGACTCAGTGACCACACATATAACAGAATGAAATATTCCCTGATTCTGTGTCAGGCACACGATCTTTTTATATGTGTACTCCTATTGGTATGGGGGCGGAGTCAAGATGGCGGACAGATAACACACACCTTCTGTTCTGGAGCAATAAGAAGCCTCGATTAGGGGTTTAAAAAAAGCCAATTGAATAAATAGAAACAGAGATAATTTAGTTTGAGAGATAGAGAATGAAACTAGGTGTGCACTGAAATCAAGGATTAGGCTTCAGAGGAGCTACACAGTGGCCAGCAGCAGGACACCGCCATTTCACCATCACACAGACAGAGGATAGAATCCCAGAGACTTGGAGGGGATTTCGAGCACACGCACCCACGCCCGGACCCAACACGGAGTGCAACCTTGGCAGCACACTCTCACCACGCCTGCGGGACACAGACTGCAGATCCTAGGTGAGTCACCGCGAGGGGCCCCACAAACGCCCTCCATAGCGGCCGCGGAGCAAACGGGGAACCTGGTGCCAGCGATCCGTGTCTAGAGCTAAGACGCGGCTCCCCTCCCTTCTGTTGCGGCAGGTCAGGCCTACGGTCGCAAACTCCACAGAAAATTGGGCACACATATGCCCGGATCCCAGACACATCAGAGGTGAGCCCAAATCACCCCACTGTGCTGCGGAGAGGTCGGGGGCTTGTGGAGGCGCTTTCCGCGGAAACTGGCGGAGCAGTTCACTGCCAGCGGTGAAGTTCCGAGCGTGACTACAGCACAGGACAAGATGGCAGGATAGAATCCTGGAGACCCGGAGGGGACTTTGCCCACACACCCAGGGGAGCCGGACCCAACATAGCATGCAACCTTGACTTCACACTGTCACCCTGCCAGAGGGACACAAACTGCAAGTTTTCTGGTGAGTCAGCACAGAATCACACCCTCCCTCCTGTTGTGGCGGTGGGAAACCAGTGCCAGCAGTACACATCCAGAGCTGAAACGAGGCTCCCTCTCTCCTGTTGTGCAGGACAGTCCTGCAGACGCAATCTCCACAGACATACGGGCACACATATGCCTGGACCCCAGACACACCAGAGGGGATACTAAGTCATCCCACCGCACTGTGGAGAAAGGTGAGGTCTGCGGAGGAGGCTGAGCACCACGCGGACAGAGTGCTCCTTTCTGGCAGAGTCTTGCGGGACAATTAGACACAATAAGAACAGTTTCTACCACAATTGCTGTGCATGGCAGACCTACTACAGACTCTCTCTGGGGGGGGTTGAATATCATCCCACCCACAAGAGGATTTGGTTCTCCCAAGTGGTCTCCCAAGTGAGCAGAAAGCTGT
>VMDO01014328.1:8182-55053 GCA_007922755.1 Pedetes capensis | reverse complement strand
TCAAGAAACTAACAAACAAAAACCACATGATCATCTCAATTGATGCTGAAAAGGCCTTCAATAAAGTGCAACACCTTTTCATGATAAAAACACTGGAGAAAATAGGTATAACAGGCAAATACCTTAATTTCATAAAAGCCATTTATGACAAACCTACAGCCAACATTATAATAAATGGAGAAAAACTAAAACCATTTCCTCTTAGATCTGGAACAAGACAAGGATGTCCTCTCACTCCTATTCTATTCAACATAGTAATTGAAGTTCTGGCCAGGGCAATCAGACAACAGAAAGAAATCAAAGGGATACAGATTGGCAAGGAAGAGGTCAAATTATCATTATTTGCAGATGATATGATTTTATACTTGAAAGACCCCAAAACCTCAACCAGAAAACTTCTGGATCTAATTAACTCCTTCAGCAAAGTTGCAGGCTACAAAATTAACATACAAAAATCAATAGCCTTTCTTTATACCAATTCCAAACAAGAAGAGAAGGAAATTTCAGGAAAGATACCATTCATGATAACCCACCAGAAAATTAAATACATTGGAATCAATTTGACCAAAGACCCTTCAGATCTCTACAAGGAAAATTTCAAAACATTAAAGAAAGAAATAGCAGAGGACACTGAAAATGGAAATACCTCCCCTGCTCCTGGATAGGGAGAATTAATATAGTAAAAATGGCTATCCTACCAAAAGAAATTTATATATTTAATGCAATACCCATTAAAATTCCACTGACTGACTTTACAGAAGTAGAAAAAATGATCCAAAAATTCATATGGAACCACAAAAGACCACATATAGCCAAAACACTCTTAAGCTGCAAAACTAATGCAGGTGGAATCACAATCCCTGACTTCAAGCTATACTATAGGGCAGTGGCAGCAAAAACAGCTTGGTACTGGCACAAAAATAGACCCGAAGACATCCAGAACAGAATAGAAGACCCAGAAATACCTCAACACACCTATAACCACCTCATTTTCAACAAAGGAGCAAAGCAAGTAAACTGGAAAAAGGACAGCCTTTTCAATAAATGGTGCTGGGAAACATGGTCATCTGCATGCAGAAAAATGAAAACTGACCCGCATCTCTCAATATGCATGAGAGTTAACTCAAAATGGATAAAAGATCTCAACATAAAACCAGAAATTTTTTTTGGCAAGATAGGCAATTGTTATTGTTGTTAGGTGCCATCAAGTTGGTATCCTACTCATAACAACCCTCATAGGGTTTTCAATGGCAGACTGTTTTGGGATTGCCTTGGGAGTGGATTGCCAGGTCCTTCTCCCATTTTTGCAGTGATGGGAATTGAACTCGGGACCTCAGAGACTGCAGCGCAGCGCTCTACCAGCTGAGCTAAATCTCAGCCCAAGATAGGCAATACACTCCATCATATAGGCATAGGAAAGTATTTCCTTAATAGGACTCCAATTGCTCAAGAAATTTCAACAAGAATAGATAAATGGGATTACATGAAATTAAAAAGCTTCTGCACAGCAAAAGAAACAATTAACAGAGTCAAGGAAACCCCCACAGAATGGGAAAAAATCTTCGTATTTTATACATCAGAGAAAGATCTAATTGCTAGAATTTGTAAAGAACTCAAAATAAAACTCCCCAAAAAACAAATAACCCAATACACAAATGGGCAAAGGAACTGAGTAGACAGTTCTCAAATGAAGAGGTCTGTAAACCCATGAAACACATGAAAAAAATGCTCAATATTCCTAGCCATTAGGGAAACGCAAATCAAAACAACTCTGAGATTTCACCTTACACCAGTAAGAATGGCCAAGATCAATAAAGCAAATAACAACAAATGCTGACAACGTTGCAGGGAAAAGGGAATACTCTTACATTGTTGGTGGAGCTGTAAATTGGTCCAACCACTGTGGAAATCAATATGGAGGTATCTTAAAGAACTGAAAATAGATCTACCGTATGACCCAGCTATAACACTATTGGGAATTTACCCAAAGGGAGATGGGTCATCATACCACAGAGACACCTGCATCTCCATGTTCAATACAACACTTTTCACAATAGGAAGGATATGAAATCAACCAAAGTGCCCTTCAACAGAAGAATGGATTAAAAAAACTATGGTATATATACACAATGGAATACTACTCAGCAATCAAGAAAAACGAAATAAGGTCATTCACAGCAAAATGGATGGAATTAGAGAAAATTATTTTAAGTGAATGGACACAAGCTCAGAAAGAGAAACACCACATGTTCTCACTAATATGTGGGAGCTGAATCAAAATTATAAGAAGGAAAAAAATCCTATACAAAGGTAGGATCAAAATAAAAGGAAAAAAAGCTAAGAATGGTGTTATTATAAATGGTCTAGAAAATGCATGCAATAGTTCTGATAAGATAAAAAGAAAGTTCACTGCAGGAAAAGTTTCTATCTTAAACAGAACTGGAACCCAAGGACATATAGAAAAATATTACCAAGTAAATGATAGAGAAGACTTAGATGGGGAGGGTGGGATGGGGGTGAAGCGTACAAGAGGGTAAGGGGGATCCTATATGAGTAACATACATCAAAATGCATATATGGAAATGTCACAATGAAAAGCATGTCTGAGTGAATCACATTAAGGTGTACATTAAAAATTTCCAATAAGAAAAAGAGAAAAAGGCACTAAGAACTATTAAACAGATATCAACACCCTTCTCGCATATCACTCACAAAAACTGATTCACTGGATTAAAGACTTAAATGTAAAACTGATGATGTAAAACATAAGGGAAAATCTTTACTTGGACTATAATATTTAGGATATGACACAAAAACCACAAGTAACAAAAGCAAAAATAAATAAATGGGATTACACCAAACTAAAAAGCTTCTGTACCAAAAAGGGAGCAACCAACAAAATGAAAAAGCAACCCATGTAACATGAGAACATATTTACATCTGATGTATAGTTTGCAAATATTTTCTCCCATTGCATAGATTGCTTCTAATTTTGTTGATTGCTTCTTTTGCTGTACAGAAGCTTTTTAGTAAAGCAGTTTATATCCAATATCTAAACAAAAATAAAGAAGGGGGCCTACATCAAGCAAAAAAAGCTGATAAGAGGTTAATATGAAAAACATATAATGAACCCAAACCATTCACAGTAAGGAAACAATCCAACTAAAAAATAGACAAAGGACCTAAATAGACATTTCTCAAAAGAAGATGTTTACAGCCATACCACCCTGGCACCCAATGTTGTCAGATTTCAGAAGCTTAACAGGGGTGAACCTAGTTAGCACTTGGATGGGAGTCTACCTGGGAATACTGGGTGCTATAGGCATGGGAGAAAGACCAAGCAGCCCACTCCTGAAACAATCCTGAAACAATCTACCATTGAAAATCCTATGAATAGCAGAGAAGCTCTGATATAGTAATGGGCATGGCACAGTGTAAGGTAGTGTTTCATTCTGTTGTGCATAGAGTTGCTAAGAATTGGACCCAACTCAACGACACCTAACAACAGCAGGAACAAAAGAAGATATATAAATGGCCAACAGGTACATGAAAAGGTGCTCAAATAGTCCTCAGGAAAATGCAAATTAAAACCACAATGAAGTATCACCTCACCCTTGTCAGAATGTCCGGCCTCCCAAAGACAAGAGACAAGTACTGGAGAGGATGTGAAGAAAGAGAACGCTTATACATTGTTGGTGGAAATGTAAATTGATAACAGCCATCTTGAATAATAGGATAGGTTTTCCTCAAAAAATAAAAATAGAACTACTATAAGATCCAGCAGTCCCACTTCTGGTTACAGCTAAAGGAAAAAATCAGGATCTTAAAAAGATGTCTGCACTCTCATATTCATTGCAGCATCATCCACAATAGCCAAGATATGGCATCAACCCAAGTGTCCATCAGTGGATAAAAGAATATGTGAATATTACTTTGCTACAATAAAAAAAGGAAATCCTGCCTTCAAAACAGCACAGATGAAACTTGAGGGTATAAGGGTAAGTGAAATATACCAGATAGAGAAATACAAATACTATATAATCTCACTTATTAGTGGATTATTAAAAAGTTAAACTTATAAAGTCAGAGAACAGAAGTGTGGCTGCCAGAGGCTGGGGGCTTGGGAAAAGAGATGTTAGTGAAAACATACAAACTTTCAGTTATATGACAAATAAATTCTGGAAATCTAATGTATAGTCACAGCATGGTGACTGTAGTTAACTATATTATACACTTGACATTTGTGAAAGGGGTAGATATTCAATGTTTTCATCGCCAAAACAAAGTGGCAACTATGTGAGGTGATATATCTGTTAAATAACTTCAAAGTGGTAATCATTTCACAATAGATATGTATATCAAGTCATCATCTTGTACACCTTAAATCTTCACAATCTTATTTGTCTGTACACTTTGATAAAGGTGGGAAAATATTAAAATAAAATAAATAGGACAATATTCTGTGTGAGAGAGAGACAAACCGACAGACAGAAAATGAAAGAGAACACATTGGACTGGGAGTCAGGAAACTTGAGGTTTTGTCCTGACACTGACACTGTTGTAAATGCCACAGTTGACTTGGGTTATTTATGTCCCCAGACCAAGCTCCAGTTTTCTTATCTTTAAAGGGAGAAGTTGGTACAATACAATTTATAATGTCTCTTTAAGCTTGTAGTGCTATGATTTTATAACTAGATATCTAGATCAATCAGCTAACCTGGTTAACGTACAGTTAAGTATTCCAGAGACTGAAAAATATCTTGGATGCACGCTGGAGAAAAAGATTCCATGGAGTTCTATTGCCACCTGCTGGCCACTTGATTCCTTATACCTTTAAGAAATGTTTAGAAAAAATGACCACCACAGTTTAAAAGGGGTTTTGGGGTTTAGCTCAGTTGGTAGAGTATTTCCTCTGCATGCTCTGAGGCCCTAGGTTCAAACCCCAGCACCACAAAAATGGGAGAAGTTCCAGCAGCCCACTCCTGCAAATCAATCCCAATTAGCCATCGAAAACCCTATGACTACAAGAGAAGCATTGACATAGTACCAGGCATGATACGGTGTTGGGGAGTGTTTCATTCTGTAATACACAGGGTCGCTATCAATCAGCCTGACTCCATGGCACCTAACAACAACAACAACTTTTCCTGAGCACTGACTGTGAGCCAAGCACAGTGCTGAGTGCTCACATGCTGCCTTGTTCCATGTAAATCTCATGAACCCTAGTAAATTGGGTATTTTTATCATCCCCACTTTATAGATGACAAAGCTGAGGCACAGAGAGATTAAATACCTTACCCAAAGTTATAGTCCTTGTATGTGGCAAGAACAGAATTCAAATCCACCTCTGACTTCAGAAGTCAATGTTTTTAAGTCACTTCATTGCCTCACCAATGAAAAGAGCTTACCCAGTGGTAAGGGCACTGTAATCCATGAGGCCAACTTGTAAGGACTAAATCAAGACATGTTTTTACTAAAACAGCTACACATGACATGACGCACACACATGAACCTAACCATCCCTGCCTCAAAGAGTTCACAGCCTACAGAGAAAGAATAAATATATAAATCAATATATAAATATACAAATCAGGGACATCATTGCTGATGTCAGGTGGATATTAGATGAAAGCAGAGAATATCAGAAGATGTCTATCTATGTTTTATTGACTATGCAAAGGCATTTGATTGTGTGGATCATAATAAATTATGGATAACACTTAGGAAAATGGAAATACAAGAACACCTAATTGTGCTCATGAGAAATCTGTACATGAACCAGGAGACAATTGTTCGAATAGAACAAGGAAACACTGTGTGGTTTAAAGTTGAGAAAGGTGTGCACCAGGGCTGTATACTTTCACCCTATCTCTTCAATTTATACACTGAGCAAATAATCTGAGAAGCTGGACCTTATGAGGAAGAACGTGGCATCAAGATTGGAGGAAGGCTCATTAACAACCTGCGTTATGCAGATGACACAACTCTGCTTGCTGAAAGTGAAGAGGATTTAAAACATTTACTGATGAAGATCAAAGATCATAGCCTTCAATATCGGTTGTGACTAAACATCAACAAAACAAAAATCCTTATGACTGGGTCAGCACGCAACTTCACAATAAATGGAGAAAAGATTGAGGTTGCCCAAGATTTTGCTTTGCTTGGCTCTATAATCAACACCCGTGGAAGCAGCAGTCAGGAAATCGAAAGACGCATTGGTCTAGGAAAAGCTGTGGCAAAAGATCTCTTTAGAGTATTGAAAAGTAAAGATGTCACATTGAAGATGAAGGTGTGTCTGACTCATGCCATGGTATTTTCAGTGGCATCATATGGTTATGAAAGCTGGACATTGAACAAGAGAGACAGAAAAAGAATTGATGCTTTTGAATTGTGGTGCTGGAGACGTCTATTGAATATACCATGGACTGCCAAAAGAACCAACAAATCTGTCCTAGAAGGAGTGCAACCAGAGTGCTCCTTGGAAGCAAAAATGGCCAGACTGCATCTTACATATTTCAGACATGTAGTCAGGAGAGATCAATCCCTGGAGAAGGACATCATGTTTGGGAGAGTGCCAGGTAAACGCAAAAGAGGAAAACCCTCCACTAGATGGATTGACACAGTGTCTGCAACAATGGGCTTAAACATGAATAACATCATTTGCCTGGCACAGAATCTTCAAGTGTTTCGATCTGCTGTACATAGGGTTGCTATGAATCGGACTCGACTCGACGGCACCTAACAACAACAACAACATACTTATAAAGAATACTGCACTAGGCCTATAATCAAACACAATGCCCAATGGTACATAAGGGAAGAGAACATTACATCTGACCAGGGGGATACTGACCTGCCCTGGTAGTGGCCCTACCACAGTGGTTTCTGATCAGTCCTTGGATGGGGACTGCCTAGGAATACTGGATGCTATAGGCTTGGAAGAAGGACCCAGCAGAGCACTCCTGAAACAATCAGCCATCAAAAACCCCATGAATAGCAGAGAATCACTGACATAATGCCAGGCATGGCACAGTGTCAGATAATGTTTTGTCTGTTGTACATACGGTCACTATAAGTTGGACCCGACTCAATGGCAATTAACAATACAGAGATCTTAGGTTCAATTAATATAAGTAGTGTCTAAATGGAAGGAAACAGAACCATACCTTGTCACTATCTGGACTATATATTGTGAGGGGCATTGCAGCCTGGAGTTCTTCCAGAGGCCTTCGCAAAGCTGCTATATAGAAGAAGGAGCCACTCTACATTGCTTGAGAGAGTAGGATCAGAGCCAAGAGATACAAGTTAAAAGAAGATTACTTTATCCAATTTGAGGAGAAATGTCTTTATATTTTAACAGCCTCAAAAGAAAGTCCACTGTTCCAGATGGTGGTGATCTTTCATCACTAGCCCTCCTTAAGAAAACCTGTATGACCACCAGCCAGGGATATCAGATAGTGATTTTTGCAGGGCTTCAAACCTGGGAAAAACTTGATTCAGGTCCTGGTGTGGGTTCAATATGTTAAAACTTAAAGCACTCAGGTCTAGTTAGGGATTAGGTTTAAATCCTATGTGTAGATATCAGGGCTTCAAATTGAACCCAAACCCAAACTCTGAACTCATTCTGGCTTAAGCTTTTAGAATTTTTTTTCTAAATCAAAACTTGAACCTGAACCTGAATCCAGTGAAAAATTGGATTCAGGTTCAGCTTTCAATGTTTTTGTTTTTGTTGTTGTTGTTGTTGTTGTTGTTGTTGTTTGTATCATTAGCTATTTACTAATTGAAAAAAATGAAAAAAAAAATTCATCTATCTACACATAGGATTAAAATTTTCAACCCAAATTCTAACCAAACTTGAACCCTCTAAATTTTAACATATTGAATCCGCACCAGAACCTGACCCCAATTTTTCATGAGTTTAAAGCCCTAGATTTTTGCAAAGGACCAGATTTGTATTAAATGACTTCCAGGTTGACTGTGTGATCCAACTCTATGATTCTACAATTTTATGGGATCATCTAGTACAATCTCCCACATCATCCAGAAATCCCTGTCTTAGCATCTTTACCAAATGACCAGTCTCTTATCCTCTGCCAGTATCTGGTATTAAAACAATAAAACTATGGGGTATGCTCATTCATGTGCCTTACTCTTGCCTTTGGTGTATCTGGGTGAATTTTCAGGAAGTCAGGTGAGAAATAAAAGTCACACTTCATTCTTACTCCCTCCTTGTGTCTGAGCAGAGTACGGAGGCATTTGTGAATCATAGCACAATTGCTCTCCCAGTAAGAAGGATGGTCTATGAAGCCACTGCCTGTATGCTCACTCTGAAAAACACCAAAGGTAAAGAAGGGTCTCCATACACACGAAGGCCACTGCACAGGTGACTCTTGGTAGTTCTGTGCTCTATAAATTTAGCCAAGCTGTTTTGGGAAATATCTATACTTTCAACCTTAACAGCCTCCTCAGAGAGTTTTTACCACATATTTACAAATTGAAATATTCTAATTCTTCTCTCCTCATTTATCTTGAAGTTCAAAGGAAGAGTCCTTTATTTTTAGAAAAATTCCTCTCAAGAAAAGCAGGAATTCCAAGATAACTAACAGCAGGAGGTAGAAGAGAAGAGAGCTTGAAGTAAGATTCATCAAACTACTAAGGACTCCTCCTTGATAGGATATATTCCCTTTGAAAGATAACAGTATCCAAGAAACTAAGAGGCATCTACCCATAGGAATTAATAAACATTTTCACTATAATTTGATGAAATAAAATCTTACCAAAAAGCCAAAAGGAAACTAGTAAAAGGAAAGAAATCAAATTCCTTGACCTACTGTGTCTCTACCAGATCAAAATATTGTGACCATTACTGAGTAAACTTCATTCATCACTCATTCAATAAATGCATAATCTCTACTATATTCCAATGGGAGAAGGATATGGCAATCCACTCCCAAAGCAATCCCAAAACAATCAGCCATTGAAAATCATATGAGGGTCTCTATGAGTTGGACTCAATTCTATGGCACCTAACAACAACAATATTCCAGGAAGAGTCAAGGCACCAGGGATAGAGTAATTTTTTAAAAAGAGATTTTTAAAACATGGTCTTCACGGAGTTTACATCTTAATTAAGAGACAGTAGGAAATAATAAGTGAAATACATATTATATCAGACAACAAGTGCTACAGAAAAAAATAAAGCAATGAAAGAAGATAAGGAATGTTGAGGGTCACAATTTTAAATAAGGTGAAAGGTAGATCTCCTGAGAAAGTAAAATTGGAGCAAAGACTTGAGGAAGATAAGGGAAAGAAACAAATGAATGTCTGGTAGAAGAACATTCCAGGAAGAGCTAACAGCAGCTACAAAGGTTCTAGGGGAGGATCATGCCAAGTGTGTTCAGGGAAGAGTGAAGAGGCAAGTAGACATAAAAAGACCTAGGGTATGAGTCATAGGAAAGGAGGGAGAAGAAGTAACTCTGCAGACCCACTAATCAAGTAGGGTTTGGTCTGCATGAGGACTTTAAATTTTCCTCAGAGTAAAGGGGAGAACAGTCAGATGATTTCGTCTCAGTCCCTTCTTATTTCCTGCACATACCTAGAATTTCTCCCTCATGGGTTTGGAGCCTATAGATCTGGACTAGATGATATTGACTCCAATCCTGTGCCTCTACAGGTTGTCATCCAATTCTTAGTCCAGAGTTCTTCCACCTGAGAGCAACATCTTCAGAGATGCTGCACTTGGCTAGCCAGCATGAGAGAGCCAGCCAATGTTATATGGCTATGTAAGGATCACAACAGCTCACTAAACTATATAGGGTTAGAACAGAAACAAAATATCATTTGTCTTCAAAGAGTTTATAATCCAATTAGAAAATCAAACACACACATACACACACAGACATAGTTTGAGACAAGCACAAAATAGCCAATTGTAAGTGTCAAATTTTGTAATACCACTCTTTGCTATACCATGTATAGATTTTCCCCCCAACTCTATTGAGATTTCTTTAACAAACAAAAATTATATTATTCAAGGTGTACAACATGATTTTTGGTATACATGTACATTGTTAGCCTGCAGCTGTTACCACCCTGGAATCTGATCCCGTCAGATCTCAGAAGCTAAGCAGGGTTGGGCCCGGTTAGTATTTGGATGGGAGACTGCTGGGGAACACCAAGTGCTACAGGCTTAGGAGAAGAACCTGGCATCCCACTCTCAAAAAACAATCAGCCATTAAAAACCCTATGAACAGCACAGAAACACTGACGATAGTGCTGGGTACAGCATAGTGTTGGATAGTATTTCGTCTGTTGTATATAGGATTGCTCTGAGTCAGATCCAACTCAATGGCACCTAACAACAAACAACAATATATACATTGTTAACAATTACCTCTATCAAGCTAATTAATATACCATCACCTCACATAGTTATCTTCTTTTTTTGTAGCAACACCATTTAAGACTTACTATCTCAGAAAATTTCAAGTGTACAATATAGTATTATTAACTATAGTCACGATGTTGTACATTACATTCTCAGAACTAATTCATCCTGCATAACTGAAAGTTATGACCAATACCTCCCCATTTCCCATAGTTCATTGTTAGTATGTAATTATGTAATTAGTATGTAGAAATGCAACTAATTTTTGTATATTGACCTTATACCCAGCAACTTTACAAAATCCACTCAGTATCAAACTTGTTTTTTGTGAGGTTTTTCAAGTTGTCTATATATAAGATCATATCATTTGCAAAGATAATTTTATTTCTTCCTTTGTAGTTTGTTGTTGTTGTTGTTGTTAGGTGCCATCGAGTCGGTATCCAACTCATAGTGACCCTCATAGGGTTTTCAATGGCTGACTGTTTTGGGATTGCCTTGGGAGTAGATTGCCAGGCCCTTCTCCCATTTTTGTGGTGCTGGGAATTGAACTTGGGTCCTCAGAGACTGCAGTGCAGCACTCTACCAACTGAGCTAAATCCCAGCCCTCCTTTGTAGTTTTATTGATTCTGTTTTCTTGCTTAACTTCTCTGGCTAGGACTCCCAACACTATGTTGAATAGAAATGGTAAGAGTGGGAATCCTTGTTTTGTTGCTAATCTAAGAGGAAAGGCTTCAGCTTTTTATCAAGTATAATGTTAGCTATAGGCTTCTCCTATATGGTCCTTTTTATGTTGAGGTACATTTTCTTCTATACCTAATTTTTTTTTTTTTTTTGGTGGTACAGGAGGTTGAACCCAGGGCCTTGTGCTTGCATGCTCTGCAAGTGCTGGACCACTGAGCTGCACCCCCAGCCCATTTTTTTTACTTTTCTGAGACAGGGTCTCTCCAAATTATGCAGACTGCCTCTGGTCTCAAACTTGCAATCCTCCTGCCTCCGCCTCCCAAGCCGCTGGGATTATAGGCGTGAGCCGCTGCGCCTGGCTTTCTATACCTAATTTGTTGACAGTTTTTATCAAGAAAGGATGCTGAATTCTGTCAAATTTTTTCTGCATTTATTGAGATTTTCATGTGATTTTTTTCCCTTTATTCTGTTAATATGGAATATCACATTTATTAATTTGAATATGTTGAACAATCCTTGCAACCCAAGGATACATCTCACTTAATTATGGTACATGATCCTTTTAATGGATTATTGAATCTGATTTGCTTACAGTGCTCTTGTTTGGCTTTGGTAGCAGGGTAGTGCTGGCCTCGTAAAAATGAGTTTAGAAATGTTCTCTTCAATTTCTTGGAAGGTTTCTGAAGCATTGGCATAATTCTTTAAGTGTTTGGTAGAAATCACCTGTGAAGCCATCAGGTCTTCAGCTATTATTTTTTGATAGGTTTTTTTATTTAGTCTCCTTATTATTGGTTTGCTCAGATTTTCTCTTTCTTCATGATTCAATCATAGCAAGTTATATTTTTCTAGGAATTTATCCATTTATGCTATTTTATCCAATTTATTGGCTAATAATAGTTCATATTAATCTCTAATGACCCTTTGTCCCCCATGCGTTGATCAGCTTGTAGTGGTGTAGAGGTTTGTGTGTTGCTATGATGCTGAAAGCTATGCCATCAGTATTTCAGACACCAGCAGGGCCACTCATGGTGGACAGGTTTCAGCTGAGATTCCAGACCAAGACATACTAGGCAGAAGGACCCAACAACTCACTCCCAAAATAATTGGTTGTTGTTGTTAGGTGCTGTGGAGTCAGGTCCAACTCATAGTGGCCCTATGTACAACAGAATGAAATATTACCCAACACTGTGCCTTACCCAGCACTATATAAGTGCTCTTCTGCTATTCATAGGGTTTTTGATGGCTAATTGTTTCAGAAGTGGGCTGCTGGGTCCTTCTCCCATGACTACAGCACTCAATATTCGCAGGCAGTCTTCCATGTAAGGACTAACCAGACTGACTGCTTAGCTTCCAAGATGAGATGAGATGGGTCACCAGGGTTGTATGGTTGTAGAGTCCAAAGTGATTAGCCTTTGAAAACCTCTAAGTAGCAGAGAAGCCCTGTCAAATATAGGACTGGAGAATAAATCCCCCACACTGGAAGGCACTTAAGAGATGACTGGGAAAGAGTAGCCTCCTCAAAGAAGAGTTGATCTTAATAATGGGAATGCAAGCTTGGCACAGTGGCGCATGCCTGTAATCCCAGCGACTCAGGAGGCAGAGGCCAGAGGATCCCAAGTTTGAGACCAGAGGCAGTCTGCATGATTTAGCAAGACCCTGTCTCAAAAACTAAAAAAAAAAAAATGGGCTGAGGTGCAGCTCAGTGGTACAGCACTTGCAAAGCAAGCAGGAGGCCCTGGGTTTAACCTTTAGTACCACAAAAAAAAAAAAAAAAAGCGGGGGGGGGGAATGCAGTAGAGTTCCTGGGAACCTCCATTTGCTGATGTGGCTCAAACAATGGGCTCAAATATAAAAAGACTGTGTTCATGGCACAGTGTTGGGCAGTGTTTCATTCTCTTGAACATAGGGTCACTTTGAGTCAGCTCTGACTTGACAGCATCTAACAACCGCAGCATGACTTTTTATATTTCTGCAATACAAGCTATAATGTCTCCTTTCTCATTTTTTATTTTATTTAATTCTTCTCTCTTTTTAAGTTAACTTTACTAAATCTTTAGATTTGTCAGTTTCATTTATCTTTTCCAAAAAAATCCCAAATCTTAGTTTTGTTTATTTTTCTACTGTTTTATCATTTCTAAGCCATTTATTATTGCTCTAATCTTTGTTTTTTCCTCTTTCTACTAACTGTATGCTTAGTTTGTTCTTATTTTTCTAGTTATTTAAGGTAAATTTGGCATTGTTGACTAGAGATCTTCTTTTTCTCTGAGTGTAGGAGTTTTATCATTAAAAACTCTCTTAGAATGGCTTTTCATGTGTCCACTAAGTTTTAGTATATTGTGTTTCCATTTTCATTTTCTCAAGATATTGTTTATTTTCTTTTAGGTTTCTCATTGACTCATTGATTATTTTGGGGTAGACTGTTTAATTTTCACCTATTCATAAGTTTTCCAATTTTTCTTCTGTTATTGATTTCTATTTTCATACTATTGCTGCCAGAAAAGCTGCTTGATATGATTTCAACCTTCTTAAATTTAAGACTTGTTTTGTAGCCTAACATATGTGTTATTGGTGTCACAATTTACACCTCTTTTCTTTGAAATTCAGAGAAGAAATTCATTGAAGACCTCAAAAACAATTCCTAAAGATTGACTTGTCCAGAAAACTGTAGCTACACAATACATTGTGTCTGTCATGTTAAAATGTACGTTAGACATAAGGAGAAAAGGCATGAAGCAAGCCACCACCATTCTTCAACAATTTGAGGAAAAGTATTATGTCTAAGGAACAACATAGACAACTTAAAAAAGATAAGCTCTTAAGCACCATTTTTAAGAAGGAGCACAAGTGGATGAGTGTATTCAGTTAAATACACTGAATTGAACCTGTGGCACTAGGAACCAGAGCATTTTGTCATGTATCATATATATATATATATTTGTTGTTGTTGTTGTTGTTGTTGTTGTTAGGTGCTGTCAAGTCAGGTCGGACTCAGTGACCTTATGAACAACAGAACAAAACACTACCTGACACTGTGCCATGTCTGGTACTATTATCAGTGCTTCTGTGCTATAGCTGGTTGGTTTTGGGGAGTGGGTTGCCAGGTCCTTCTCCCAAGCCCACAGCACCTGGTGTTCCCAGGTAGTCTCCCATCCAAGTACTAACCAGGTCTGACCCTGCTTAGCTTCCAAGATCTGATGGAATCAGAACTCAGGGTGGTACAGCTGCAGATTATACACAAATTAAATATGGGAGAAGGACTCAACAATCCACTCCCAAAACAATCCTCCATTGAAAACCTTATGAATGGCAGAGTGCCAGGCATGGCATTGCCATAGAGTGTTTCATTCTGTTGTACATAGGATCATTATGAGTTGGACCTGACTTGATGGCACCTAACAATAATAACAACATACATAAAATATATGCCATATATATATATATGTATATACATATATATATATACACATATATATATATATATATATATATATATATATATATATATATATATATATATATAGTGAGCCTGCAGCCATACCACGGTGGCGTCAGATCCTGTCAGATCTCAGAAGATAAGCAGGGCAGGGTCAGACTGGGTTAGTACTTGGATGGGAGAGTGCCTGGGAACACCAGGTGCTGTAGGCTTGAGAGAAGGACCTGGCAACCCACTCCCAAAAATCAGTCTGACATTGAAACCACTATGAAGAGCAGAGAAGCCCAACAATAGAGTTTCATTTGTTGTATATAAGATCACTGTAAGTCTGACACAGACTCGACGGCACCCAACAACAACATGATAAAGTGGCTAAGGTTTAGCTCAGTTGATAGAGTTGCTGTGCATGCTCTGAGGCCCTGGGTTTGATTCCCCACACTACAAAAAATGGAAGAGGGACCTGGCAGCCCACTAATAAAACAATTAGCCATTGAAAACACTATGAATAGCAGAGAAGAGCTGACATAGTACCGGGCAAGGCACAGTGTCAGGGAGTGTCTCATTCTGTTGTACACAGGGTTGCTATGAGTCAGACCCAACTAGACGGCACCTAACAGTATATGATAAAAGTGCATGGTATCAAAAGAATAGAACCCCTGCATTCAAAAGCAGCTTTGCCAACCAGGCCATAAAACACTCTATGGCATGGCTCTCTGTTGCCCACCATTGAATAAACTGGTAGCAATTTTTAAATGAAAAAAAAATAAAAAGGAAAGAAAGATCTGTAATCCCTTTTAATTTCTCTGCTTATAATCAAACAGATAAAAAAAACTCAGTTCTGTTATACACTAACATCTTCAAAGTACATTGTTAGTACAAGAGAAGAAATAAGGACAAAAAATAGTTTACAGAGATCCGATCAGAGGTGAGAGCACCTCTCATACACCTTTCTAATGAAGTCAGGAAGAGACACTTCATACTTGCTAGAACTAAACAAAATTGTAGAATTCTTTGCCTAGTGCTCTAGGAAATCATGAACATAATTCTGTAATGAAGAAATGCTCGTCTCATTGAGAAGTGTATGGTCTCACATTGCTCCAACTTGTACAAATAATCTCAACAGATGCAATGCTCCATACATCTAGGCAATAGGTGCTTTGGGGTAATCTACATGGATATCCTCATTCTGCAGTCTGTCAAATTTGTAGAGTGGTTGAATACTCAACATTACATTGATGTGTTGCTTTATCCCTGCCACTACATATACTCCTTTTTACCTGTGTTTACTGGAGATTTCTTGTAACTTGCATAATCCTGTAGAATGAAATCCACATTCTTCTTGGAAGGAAGATAAAAGAGCTGTTTTTGCCTTGTAATTAAGTCTTAGTCATCAACAAGCCATGGTTTTAGCTATTCAGAAATCTTTACTTAAACTTCAAATCCATTCATAAATGTTTCCTTATTTTCAACAGTAGGATGTAAATGAGTCTTTTCTTCTGAGACCATGGGGTCTCACTGGTACCATAAACATCTCCCTTCCCTGGTGTTTCTGTTTGATCATTTTTGGTTTCACTTCAACACTTTTCTGTTACAGACTAGATTATCTTCTTTCCTGGTGTACCTACTTTCATCTTTCCCTGAACATGTTGTTGTTGTTGTTGTTAGGTGCCATCAAGTCGGTATCCGACTCATAGCGACCTCATAGGGTTTTCAATGGCTGCCTGTTTCGGGATTGCCTTGGGAGTGGATTGTCAGGTCCTTCTCCCATTTTTGCAGTGCTGGGAATTGAACTTGGGACATCAGAGACTGCAGTGCAGTGCTCTACCAACTGAGCTAAATCCCAGCCCTCCCTGAACATATTGTTCCTGATTGACTTTTTGAAGTTCTCACTGTTTCTATAGATTGCTGCTCACATACTTGATTAATCTGCTCTCTGGATCATTTTCATCCCAATTTTTATTCCAAACATTGTAATGTATAAAGTATTTCACTTGCTTGTCCTTTATGGTAATCTTTATATTCTTTGTTTCCAAAAGAAGAAGTCCATGAATGCATAGCACTCACCCTTCCAGAACTTAGGCTTTGAGTCCTACTTGGGAACTGTTATAAGTGATCACCACCTCCAGTTATTTTTAATATGTTTGTCTTTTAACTTTTTTTCCCTTCAGTACTGGGGATTCAACCCAGGGATTTGTACTAAGCAAGTGCTGTACCATTGAGCTAAAATCCTCAGCCATCCTTTTTAATTTTTATTTTGAGACAGGGTCTCACTAAGTTGCCCAGGATGGCCTTGAAGTTGTTATGTAGCCAACTCAGGCCTTGGCTTTATAATCCTTATGCCTCACCCTCCTGAGTGGTTGGGATTACAGGCATACTCCACTAAACTCAGCTTGTCTTTTAACTTTTATTGTTGTTGTTAGGTGCCATTGAGTTGGTGTCTGACTCATAGCGACCCTATGTACAACAGACAAAACACTATTGTCATACTTCTTTGCTATTCATAGGGTTTTCAATGGCTGATTAGTTTTTAGGGGAGTGGGTTGGCAGTCCCGCTCTGAAGCCTACAGCACCTGGTATTCCCAGGCAGTCTCCCATCCAAGCACTAACCAGGTCTGACCAGACTTAGCTTCTGAGATCTAATGCCACAGCAGTAGGGCTGCAGGCTTTAACTTATATATGAAAGTTTAACAGGATTTATGCACCGTGACCACAGTATTACAGTGTTCTGAATTGACTATATTCTTACCTTTACAGTGACGGTTTTTTAATACTTTAATATGTTTTCATGTTGTTAGTATACTTTTATTTCAGTTTGAAGAACTGCCTTTAAATTTTTTTTTAGGATAAGTTTGTAGTGATATCTCCCTCAACTTTTATTTGTCTAGGAAAGTCTCTCTTGTGTTCATTTCTGAAGGACAGGCTTGCCACATACAGTATTCTTGGCTGGCAGTTTTCCTTTAATTACTTTGAATATATCATCCTACTCTCTCCTGTTGTTGTTGTTGTTGTTGTTGTTGTTGTTAGATGCCATCAAGTTGGTGTCCAACTCATAGTGACCCTGCGTATAACAAATGAAACACTATTGTCAGTGCTTCTAGGCTATTCATAGGGTTTTCAATGGCAGATTGATTGTTGGGAGTGGGTTGCCAGGTCCTTCTCCCAAGCCTACAGCACCTGGTGTTCCCAGGCAATCTCCCATCCAAGCACTAATCAGGTCCAACTCTGCTTAGCTTCTGTGATCTGACAGGATCAGATGCCACAGGGCTACGGCTTCGGACACTCTCAGGTACAGCCTCAAATCAAAATTTAAAGACACAAAAGCCTCTGAAGGGCCACTGGTGAAAGTCCCACAGACTAAAGTATAAAGAACCTGGAATCTGATGTCCAAGACTAGCAACAAGACAAAACACATCCCACTCCATAAGGAAGAACCACAAAGAGTTTTCCTCCTTCTTCTGCTTTCCTTCCTTCCATGCGTCCTGATTGTTGAACAGTGCCTGCCCACATTTAGAGTAGGTATTCTCCTCTCAATTTGCTGACATACATGCCAATCTTCTCTGCAAAACACCCTCATAGATACATCCAGAAGTATTGCTATACAGTTCTCTAGATATTTGTATTAGTTACTTTTGCATTGCCGCGACCAAAGAACGTGGCATAAACAACTTAAAAAAGGGAAAGCTTCTTTTGGCTCATGGTTTCAGAGGTTCAGTCCATAGTTGCTTGGCCCCATACACTTGGGCAGGACATCATGGCAGTGGGAACATGTGGCAAAGGACAGCTGTTCACAACACAGAGGACAGGGCTGGAAAAAGAAGCCAGATAATCATCTTCAAAGGCTCAGCCCCAATAACTTACTTCCACCAGCCAGGCCTCACCTCAGAGGTTCTACAGCCTCCCAAAACAGCATCACTAGCTGGGGACCAAGCATTCAAATACAGGAGATTATGGGGAATGTTTTCTATTCAAACCATAATAGTATCCTTCAATCAAATTGACACTTAAAACTTAACCCTCACAGAGACTAATGCAGGAAACTTCTATTTTTGCCATCTTACTAATATCACTCTCCCATATGTACAGCTTTTTACATTCTCACATGCAAATCTATATCAGTCCTTCAAAATTGTGATTAATAGGAGCACATTGCAGGTAAACTGATGATCTTTAGTGACTTTCCCAAAATGGTCCAGCTGATTATCAGGTAGCACAGCTAGAATGTGACCCAGATCTTCAGAGTCTAAACCTAGGACTTTTACCAGTGTCTCACAGCTAGGCTATCTTTGACCTAGAACTTAATGTGTAAGAAAGCATCTAAAAAGAAATAATCAGGATCATGCATTAATCAGATATTCCTTGGGGAAGGAGCTTTGAGGTAAATCTTTCAAAAAGAAGGATGAGGATTGGTCTTCTTGATAAGGGCTCTCTCTAATCCTGGACATCAGGTTTAGTTTCAGCAGAGACACAGATGAGCATCTACCAAGCTAAATGCAGGGAAAAGCAAGCAGATTAGGTTGTGTTAGGGAGTAACTAAAGACTTTGCAGGAAAGTACAGCTCACACTCCTTTTTTACTGACTTCCCTCTTCCTTGGTATCCATATCGACCCCCTTCACCCAGTATCCCTACTCCTCAGGAAACTTCCTATGTTTCTTAGCCTCTAATGAGGCTTTTTCTGCTTTTTTTCAACCAGATGCTTCTCAACATTGGCTGCCATTTTATCATCTGGAGAGTGTGTAATACACTGGTGCTGGGATCCTATTCCTAAGAATTTTAATTTTATAGGTCTGTAGTGTGACTTTGGCTCTGAATTCTTAAACATTTCCCCCACGTGGTTCTAATGCATAGCTACTGCACTATACCCTTCACCCACCCTCAATCTCATCTTTGTTTCATGTTTCAACCACCACCTTCCCCTGATAGCTTCCAAATCCACGCCACTCTCCCACATTTCTCTCCTGAGTTCCAGATCTATATGCCCTACTACCTCCTGGGCCTCTTCACCTTCATAAACTCAGTATGTTCAAAATGGAAATCTTTCTTCCATGTCCTTCTCCTTGTACTATGGTTTGGATGTGTTTTGTCCCCACCAAAACACAAATTGAAATTTAATTGCCAATGTAATGGGTGTTGAGAGGTGGCAGGGCCTTTAAGAGGCATTTGGAGCCCGGTGCTATGGTACACACCTGTAATCCCAGTTCTTCTGTGTGCTTAGGTGGGAGAACTGCAAGTTTGAGGCCAGAAGCAACCTGTGCAATTTAGCGAGACCCTGGCTCAAAATAAAAAGAAAAAAGGGGGCTGGAGGTGTGGCCAGTTGTGGAGTGCTTGCTGAGCCTGAGGCTATGGGTTCAAACCTCAGTATCAAGAGAAAAAAAGAAGTGCTTGGTTCATGAGCACCAGGCCTTTATGACAGTATTAATGTAGTTTCCACAAGAGCAGTTGGTTATAAAGCATCTGGTCTCCTCTATCCCCTCCTCTGTCTCACATGTGCCCCCTTGCCCTTCCAACTACTGCCATGAATTGAAGAACACAAGGCCCTCCATAGATGCAGCCACACAACCTTGGACTTTCCAGCCCCCAAAACTGTAAGCCAAAATAAGCCTCTCTTCTTTGTTACCCAATCTCAGGTGTACTTTTATAGCAACAGAAAATGGATTAAGGCATCCTGTAAACAGCCCTACTGTTTTCCAGCTGCTCAAGCCAAAAACCCAGATCTGTTTCTGATTCATTCCTCACCTTCTACATCTAATATGTCAGCAAGCCCTATGTGTTTCTATTCCTTAACCATTTTACAATTTAAATAATTTTCTCTCTCCCAACTGAAGATACTTTAGTTCAGCCTTCCATTTCTCCCTTTTACTAAGTAACCTCACTATCTTTCCTTCAACCTATTGCTCTCCACCAATCCATTCTCTCTGCTACTGCCACAGTGACTTTTCTAAAAGGCAAATCTGGTAATGTCATCATTGCTTGCCTAAAATCCTGTAATGGCTCTCCATAGTCTGAAGGATAAAAATCTACATTCTTTACCTTTGCCTGCAAAGTCCTTCATGATCTCCCTTGCTTAGCTCTCCTAACCTCACCTCTCATCGCTCCTTAACTCGTACCCTACACCCAACTTGTCCCACAGGATTTAGCACAAGCTTTACTTCTAAGCTTCTTTCTTTTAGTCCACTCTATGGATAAAATGTCCCTTCACTGTGTTCCCATAATACCCTCTATCATATCCTTCCTTATCCTGGATTAAAATAATAGGTTGATCTAGATGACTCTCTGACCACACTGTAATCTCCTCAAAGCCTGGGACCATATATTATTTCTCTTTAAATCTCTGGTCCTTTGCACATCACAAGTGTTTAATTAAGGTTTGTTGAGTAAAAGAATGAATGAATGAAGAATGATGGCTAAGGAGGGCCAGCTGTCAAAAGAAGTTAAACTGACTGACAAATGTACTTTTTGTATTGGATGCATTGCATATGGTGATCACTGTAAACTTAATCAGAAAAGTGGCATAAATGAAAATAGTTCTTGAGGAGAAATATTTTGATAACAGATTATATGGTATAGATTGGTCACCAGATGACAGACATTGAGTAAATTCAACCTCGTGAGCATCAGCTTCTTCACCTTAAAAAAATGGCGTATCATTGTACTTAGTGCGTACTTCATAAGATAGTTACAAGCTCAAAAATAAAATTAAAAATTTGAAAACTTTCTGAAACCATAGATCATTTCACAAATATATCAATTATAATTATGTAAATAATTAGAGGTGTGGCCACCAAAGAGCTTTTGGTAAAACCCAAGGCAGCAAGGCATTGTAGGAAAGAGCACAGGCCAAATGTAGCTCCCACCTTTACTGTCATGTGACCCTCAGCACATCACTTGGCACTGTCTGTGCCTCAGCTTCCTCATTAGCAAAACATGAATAGCACACTCATAGGATTATTATTTTGTTTTCATATCTCATATAGAGCATGACAAATGAAAGGTATTCAGTAAATCATAGTTTCTTATCCCTCCTGAGCAACCACTCTACTTTGTCCCTGTGAGGATCTATCCCAGCCTCTGACACAGGGAACAGAACCCAGAAAATCTGGAGTAAACGGAGAGTCACTCTTACTGAGGCTTATCCTAAATATTAACTGGAAAGAGAGGTGAGAAACTCTTGACAATCATCTGAGAACCACAAGGAGATAATATGCTAAATTATGCTTTGAATAAATGAATTACATCAAAGGTTAACAATGGATGGGAGAGGACAAGAAAATCGCTTTGGAAACCAAATTCAAAGCAGGCAGGTCCATGGAACGAAACAGACTGAATGGCGTGTGGTCAGGAGTGAGGTCAAGGGAGAAGAATCTCTCACTCACATCCCACCTGCCTTGTGTTCATGAGTCACCCTGTGGCCTCAGGGATGTCCTTCCAATCTCTGCCTCCAACTCATCCTCAGAAAATGAGCATCATGATAATATAAGCACAGCAGAAAACTATAATGGTTTTGGCTCCTGGCAGCATAAAGCTGCTGAGACGTCAGATCCTGATCATCTGGTATAAAGAATAGCCTGAGACTTCAGTGCTGGGTTTCCTGGGCACCTAGTAAGAAAAGGCCAATACTACAACAAATAGCCAGTGAGTGTGTCTGAATTTCAGTAAGTGGGTGTTTCACAAGGTTTAATAAAGAAACTTTGTCCGGAATACTGACATAATAAAAAAAATCAAATTAAATTCAAATTAAATTTTAAAAATTAATTCAAAAGAAAAATGAAATAATCAGACTGAACACCCCATAATAACAGAAACTATCAATTTATAGAAGAAAGAAAGGTTCACAGTAGTTTAAAGGAGGGCAATGTTCCATATGAAGTTTGTGAAAGCAGGAGTCTTGCAAAGGCCCTGGGCAGTCCCACAAATCATAATCTCTTCTTAACCTCATCTCTCTCTTCAGCGATCTGGTCCCAGGATTCTGCATTCAGATGCTAAGGAAAGAAAAGAAGATAAAGAACCTTAACATTCTCTTGTTTCATTTTTTCCTATGAACTCACAATTTATGATCTTATTTTTTCTAGCATACCCACCTCCCTGACCCTAGAGAGGATGCAAGAGTCAATATCATGATTTTACAGACAGACACCTAGGTCCCAGACAGTTTAAGTGACTCACCTAAGATCACAGAGGATACCAATTCTGAGCTGAGCCCATAATGCAGAATCCTAGGCTCCAAATTTATCACATGGCCCAGCAAAACCTATTAAAAAATTAACAGTCCCTCGAACAGACACATTCTTACACTCTGACACTACCTTGTACAGGAAAAAATCTCTATGGTAACATGTCTTAACACATACTCTATAATCAAAACTCACTTATTACATTATAGTTGGTATAATAGGTCAAGGCCAAAAATAAAAGTTCAGTTCAAAATATATCTGGTTCATTTTCTGACTTTTGTTACAGGCTCATGCCTAAATGGTTTATGTAGTAGAGAAGACATTTCACCTATGCTTCCTACGAGAAATTGAAAGGAGCATTTCCTCCTGTTCCTTTACTCCAAGGAGCAAAAAGAAGCCCAGTAAGGAGCCACAAAAAGAAGAGAGGAGACTGTGCTGTATGTCTGAATGGGGCATGCTTGATCACACTTTCTCAGGGATATTCTATAGAATGTCACCAACAGAAGATAGATTAGGGGCAAAAACAAAGTAGTCCATGAGTTTCAGAAATGGTTTATGCTAGAGTTCCCCTTTGGAAACTCATTATGCATATTAAAGGTTTTGAAAAGTCCTAGGCCACAAGAACAACTAAATTTGCTTGACCCTAAATTCCCAAATGCAGTTAATATTAGATCCTGAAGCACTTGAATTCCTAGGAAGATCCCATGAAACTACTGCTTTAACTAAAAACCCTATATGGTGAATTAGATGATATTATAATGCCATCTCCAAGCAAAAGGAAGTTTGTTGTTTGTTGTTAGGTGCTGTTGAATCATGTCCAACTCATAGCAACCCTATGTACCACAGGTGAAACACTATTGTCAGTGCTTCTCTGCTATTCATAGGGTTTTCAATGGTGGACTGATTTTGGGAAGTGGGTTGCCGGGTCTGTCTCCCAAGCCTATAGCACCTGGTGTTCCCAGGTGGTCTCCCATCCAAGTACTAAGCAGGCCTGACCCTGCTTATCTTCTGAGATCTGACAAGATCTGATGCCACAGTGGTATAGCTGCAAGTTAAAAGGAAGCTACCTTGAGCACAATCAGAACCACCCACCACCTGCACACTTCTCTAAATGCTTGGAAGTTGGAATCACTTGTTCAGACTAATTTCTTCTTTTGGAGAACAGAGAAAAAGGTAGTACATTAAAAATGGAGAACCAAGACGGGCAAGAGGAATAACTGATCTCTTCTACTTTTAGTTCATCAAATTCTTGACACCAAAAAGAAAATTCACATTGGAAGACAAAACACAATTTCAAACATATCCTGCTACCTTCTAGATCCTCAAGGATCCCCAATGAAACAATCCCCATTGTCTCATTGCTCTAAATATCCATGGTTCCCACATTAACAGATTGGCCCAAAGAAGCAGACCCTATCTGGCCAACCCAACAAGTTGGAACCCAGCTCAGCCACTGGATGACCTCAGGCTGCCAATTTAACCCGGCGGCGGCCTTGTTCCACACCTGGAAAGTGGAGGCGGCAGCACTTTGGTCAGACTGGGCTGAATGGGGAACAACTAATAAAAAGATGATCATAAAAACTTTGCAATGCATTCAGTGTCCTATAAAAGCTTAATGATTACAATCAAGTCATGGCTGGAAGTCTGCAAAGTCCATACATGACCCTCATCAGTCACTGCACTGGTATTTGATAACAGGAATGCTTTCTGCCCCGTGCCCCCATCAGCTGCACAAACCAGTCTTGGTGAAGTCTTGTTTTTTCACACAAAGTTATCAGAAGAAAAATTTGCTGAAGCCAAGTTGTCAAGTCTAATCACCACTATACTTGATTGGAGACAAGGTCCCCCTAGCCTCCTAACAAAGATCTTAAACCTCTCTGTTTCCTATGGCAGAGGGGACCTCCTCCATGAAGCTGGCACCTATGGCAGAAGGCTGCCCCACTGTACAGCACAGTTTCCTCCTAACCACATCAGAGGAGGGAAAAGCACTTGCTAAAGGGGACATCTGTTGATTGGTACTTTCCATATCAAAGTATTGTCACCTCTACATAGATGGTAAAGAATTAAAGTAACCGACACAGTGGTGCACACCTTTAATCCCAGTGACTTGGGATGCTGAACCAGGAGGATGGCAAGTTCAAGACCAGAGGCAGCCTGCAAAATGTAGAGAGACCCTGTCTCTAAATAAAAAAAATCAAAAATGGTCTACGGGTACAGCTCCATGGTAGGGTACTTGCAAAGTATGTGGCAAGCCCTAGGTTCAACCTCCAAGCACTGCAAAAAAAAAAAAAAAAAAAAAAAAAAAATTAAAGGAGTCATACTGAATGACATCAAAGAATATGTGTTTAGATACTGACAGATAAGCATTTAAATTCCAGCTCTGACACTTACCAACTTCTTTGAACTGAGGTAAATCATGTCTCAATTTCCCATCTACAAAGTGAAAATAATCATGCTTACTACACAGGATCAGTGTAAGAATTAAAGGAGACTTTTTTTTTTACCTGTGCTGGGGATCAAACCCAAAGACTCATGTATGCTAGGCAAATGCTCTACCATTGACCTATGCCTCCAGCCCTAATATTTATTTACTATTGTACTTGGCATACAGTGATGATGATGATGATGATGATGATGATGATGATGATGACGACTACGACGACTATGACAAAGACAATAATAACAAAAAATAGCTGCCATTATGTCTCATAGGTCAAAATTTCCCCCACTAACCTGGAGATACAAGGCAGAGATATCTCTGGTCCATCTTTGAGTTCTTCGTACCTGGACCAGGGCTCAGTAAATTTAATTAGAGTGAACTGATCAGATGATGCTGAGTGTAGAGGATCAGGATGAACATGGAAGATGCTCAAATCAGAAAGAAGGTGTTTCCCCTCATGAATCATTGTCTAATATGGGCAAAACCAGCCCACTTAACCTCATCTAGGCTGGTGCCCCAGGCAGTTGCCTCACTGAGGCAAATTCTGCTTATTCAAGTTCTCATTTGAATGATAATAGCAGAGGAAGCCCAGACTGGCTCAGATGATACTCTTGGAATTGCTTTTAAGATACAGATATGAAACCAGCCCTGTGGCAAAAAATAACTTATTTTCCCCAACCTTTGCTTCTAATCTACAAAAGAAAGCACTAACCAGGCCAGCCAAGGAAGAACTAGGATACTGGTTTTAATGTCACTTCTCTTGACTTCTCCATCTTTACTCCCATCTGCTGAGTCTGACAATCCAGCCACCTGTTCAATTATCCCAGTAAACTTTACAAAAATAAAAAAGTTTCCAGCAAAGCATGGTGGCCTATGCCTGTAATCCCAGCGACTCAGGAGGCAGAGGCAGGAGGATCACAAATTGGAGACCAGAGGCAGTCTGCATAATTTAGCGAGACTCTGTCTTAAAAAGTGGAAAAAAAAAAATGGACTGTGGGGGGGGCTCAGCTCAGTGATACAGTACTTGCAAAGCATGCAAGCACAAGGCCCTGGGTTCAACCTCCAATAACCCCCCCAAAAAAAATTCCTCTGCTTTCCTATGGTTCATTGTGGCTTCTCTCAAGTGTTCCTTTTCTACCCCTCCTCTTCCTCCTAATCTTTTCATCCAAAAGTGACTTCTGAGCTCTTACAAATTACTTTCTGACTGTGGTATTGATATGCGATCATATATATGACACCTAAATGCAATTCATTCTTTCAATCCACAAATATTTCCTGAGTGCCTGCTCTAGGGCCGTCACTGGATATAAAGCAACAAACAGAACAGATGTAGAACCTGCACCTTATTGTACACAGTTCCTTCCTAAATGAATGGAGAGATGGTTGAAACCAATGTTCTCTTCTGAAAAGTCAACTCTTGAAAGCATCACAGGCACACAGCCCTTTTTCAAAGAGTAGTAAAGTCTCCACTGTAGTCTGGTCAGCTATCTTTTTCTTGAAATATACTTTGCCCATTGCTACACTTCACCTTTCCTCACGCTGCCTGGAAGGTTTCTATACCCCTTGGCCTGCCTGAAATCCATTCACAAGCTCTATCTCCTCACTGAAGCCTTCCCAAACTACTTCATCCATCAATGGCATCTTTCTCCTTTCACTCGTAGTGTGCTTGTGGATTCTAAACAGTCTTCACTACTCTCACGTCCTCTGAATGCCTAGGATTGTGTCTTTTCCAGGGCTGATTCTCTCTTACTGACTGCTGTGCCTTCCCTTTACCAAGTTCTTAATTTGAATATTTGATTAGCTGGGTAACAAGGATGGTGGACATTCATGGAACAGATGAGGATACATAAGTCATCACTCTAGGGATTATATTCAGAGACTTTCAAGGAGTTTTGTACCGTGAAAAGCATAACAAAAAGAACTCTGAAAATTGATTTTGAAATATGCTGGCCTCAAGAGAAAGGATTGTAGTAATACCAGAAAAATGGACTTTTTGCCATATGAGAAGTTGTAAATATTCCCTGTTTGTAACATATACAGGATGTAGTTCACTTCAAAGATCCAATTTGTGCTTCTGAAAGCGTGTGTGTGTGTGTGTGTGTGTGTGTGTGTGTGTGTGTATGAATTTGGGAAATACTTTCAAATGATGATGAGTCTTTAATGATTCATCCTCTGACCAGAAAAGACAGTAAGCCAACAGAGAGCCGACAGCTCTGCTCAGCTTGGTCAGACCCCAGAGATCAACTACAGCTCTCTTCATCTGCAGATAAGGAAAAGCCACAAAGAAAAATATCTGAAAAGTTCCAGTTACACATCTGGCAGAACAGATGAAAGAATACAAATGCTTATTATACAACAATTTTAGTGAGATCTAAAGTTTAAAAAAAATTTTTTTGAGACAGGATCTTGCTATGTAGTCCAAATTGGCATGAAACTCTCTATGTAGCCCCAGCTGGCCTCAAATTCTCTTGCCTCAGAGTCCCAAATGCTGGTATTACAGACATGGACTACCACATACAGCTTTTAAAATATTTAGAATTTTTTTAAATAGTGTACTATTTATAGAATAATAAGGCACTGAACTATTTTATACTGTAAGCAATATAGTATAACAACTATTTACATAACATTTACATCATGTTAGTTATTATAAGTAATCTACAAATAAAGTATTTGGAGGAATGTGCATAGATTATAAACAAATACTATGCTATCTTATATAAAGGATTTGAGCACCTTCAGATTTTGGTATCCATGAAGATCTTAAAACAAATCCCCCACATACACCAAGGGACAAATGTACAGTAAGTATACCTACTAATATAGAATCTTCTTTTGGGGATTGCACCTTTCTTATGGTAACACACTCACTACAATCATGAAGACAAAGGGTAGAGTAGTAAGATCTCCAGTGCCCTGTACCATGCCTGGAGTAGAATAAAGGACTCAATAAATGCTTATGGGCCAAAAAAAGACTTAGCATGGGAGGAGCCAAGAAATACGCAGCCTGTCTTCTGCCTCTTCACTGATGTTATGAACTGGGTCAGATCCTCACTTGAAGCAAAGGGACAAAGACATTTGACTGGTCCTCCTAAAGGCCTTTCATCTTTATCCTATTTCCTAACTTGAGTTTAGAATGGTTTTGAAGGTAAAGGGGGAAAGAAAATGAAAAAGGAGACGAGAAGAAGAAATGAGTACAAGAAAGAAACTGAAAGAAAGATGCTGGTATGGAGGAGGGAGCTCCTGAGAGGCATGCATCACCCTCTGAAGGGGAAAGACCAGAATGAAAGCCAAAGAATACTCAGCATTGTCACACATACTCCTGCTTTGTTCCACCACTGCCCTTTTTTTAGGCCCAAGATGGAATTCACGGTGCTGAAACACCCAAGATGAGGTCTCAATAAGTGTGTGATGACGTGATGGAGTTATTGGACATCTTCACCGGGAAGAAGCCTTCCAAGTCATGCTGCCACATGCCTACCCATGCTCTCTTCCACATTTGGGAGGCATGATCTTTATTTTCACAACCCAAAGCATCTCTTGAAGATATAGCTCAACTTCCAACCTCCTTTATCCCTTTTTGTCAAAAGCAGACCTCTCTCCAAAAGTTTTTTCAGTCCTTTGGATACAAATTCTCTTATCTCATCCCAAGGAATGGCTTACCATTCTACTAGAAAGAGAGCTAAGTTTAAGAAGAATATAGGATGTCACACAGTACTTCTACCCTTGAAGAGCTATGGCTCTTCTTTCATATGGCAGCTGTGAACCTTTATACTATAGATACCATAAAATCGCTACAGCCTAATCAAAGATGCCTGCTTCCTTTATTCATGGTATTCTTTAAATTACAAAAATTAAATTCATCTGTCCCCTTCAGGGTGTCTCCTGACAAATACCAAACCTCTGTGAAATGGAGGTTAGGGTAAAGATATAGTTATAAAGCCAGGCAAAGTGGTTCACACCTGTAATCTCAGTAACTTAGGAGACAGAGGCAGGAGGATCCCAAGTGTGAGACCAGAGGCAGGCTATGTAATTTAGTGAGACCCTATCTCAAAGTAAAAAGTAAAAAAAAAGGAGGGGGTGCTGATGGTACAGCTCAGTGACACAGCACTTGGAAAGCATGAAAGTTTGAGGCCCTGGATTCAACCTCCTAGTACAAAAAAAAAAAAAAAGACAGAAAGGAAGGAAGAAAAAGAAAAAGATAGAGTTATAGAATAGAGAAAATGAATGACTTGAAACCTATGACCAGTTAAAAGACAGAAAGCCAACAGCCCTCTGCTACTCTAGGAAAGTAGTAGTGCTTTCCTCGGCCTCCTGTGCCAGTCACTGTGCATGGCATGACGTGAGATGAAAGCATCTGCTGACTCTTGGAGGTATAATTACTTGCAGGGTGGGGGTGTAATTAAAGTCAGGATAATTTACCTTGAAGAAGATAAAAATTAAGAATTATTAATGATCATAATAATGAGCCCTTTTATATCTAAGAATCACAAAAGGCTTTACAAGCTGTAATTACCACAGCTCCCCTCTGAGGAAGGGATTCATATCTCACAGCTCCTCATTCAACAGAGGGGTGAAGTGATGCACATGGGGGAAGGCAAAGAGGGGTGGAGTACTGCCTCCTCCCTCATCTGCCTGTAAGTGGTGAAACTAGGAAGGGGCCCCAGAAGGGCTGACTCCCATGATGGTGAGTACCCTCCTCCTCAGGCTGCCACCCTGACAGGTGATCCATCCCAGAGTAAGCAATTCATCTCGTTCTGACATGTTGGCCACTTAAACTGCTGCAACACAATAAAATCATATCATATCAGCAAGGATTTATTAAACACTCAGTCGAAATAAAAGGTACTGAGCTGCTTTCAAGGAACTTAAAGCCTAATTCAGAAGACAAAATAAGTATCTGTGAAATTAGACAAGAATATGAAAATTAGCATATGAATTAGTACCCGGTTGTATGATTCTTACTGTGCATGTTATGGGGGATTTTTTTTTTTTTTAAGTGGAAGATCGTTGCATGTAAAGGTCAAAGGTTTAGGGGAGGAGATGGAACTTGTATGGGGCCTTGAGTAAAGTATATTAGGTTTCTGACCATAAGAGAGGACACCAAAGGAGAATTTGAAAGGTTTAACACATCACATTTAAGAAAAAGTCTTCACTGGAGAGATGTTTAGCAAGCTTACAAAAGAATCTCACTTTTTTTAAAAAGCCATTTAAAATCGTCTTACGTTAGACATTTTCCCAGCCTGTCACTATCCTGGTTCACAGTGGGTTCTAAAGGAGTCTATCAGGCTAAAGATGACACTGGAACCTTCTATGTTTTATCTAAATTTTCACTTTGGAGGTTATCCAACTGACCATAGGCATGTCCTGGGCCTGGTAAATGCCACAGAAGGTCAAATGAATTATCTTTTTTTTTCTGGTTACCAACAGGAACAAATGGGAAATGAGCTCTTGAATGAAATAAAGACCAAGAAAACCTAATTCCCTTAGATCTTTGTTTATTTTTGATTCCATCAGAGTCCTATCCACAAAGATGTCAGCGCTTAGAGGGACTTCACAATCGATGTGATGTTAAAGCAGCTGAGTGATATAAATTTTATTTTTTCTTTTCAATTCCTCTGTAATAAAGAGCCCAAGTCTCAAATCCACTTACCGGTATAATTGGGTGGATGTGTTCTGGGCCAACCGATAAAGAAGGACATTTTAAAAGAAATGGGATAGGGGTATTTGGTTCATTCCTGATCCAGCCAGTAATATTTTTTGAACTCTCAGTACATCAGTTTCCAGTCTTAAAAAAGAAAGATAATGAAACTTTTCTCGATACAAATATGGAGATCTTCTAATAATAAAAACACCATTATTTTTTGATGAACCACAATAAGTGAACACTACCACTTTCAAAGATTTCTGGTTAGTCTTAAATAAAAGTAAACTGAACCAATTTGTTAAAATTTGGTAATTTTTAGCCTGGCATGTAGCGCTCACCTATAATGCCAGTGACTCTTGAGGTAGAGGCAGGATGATTGCATGTTAGAGGCCAGAGGCAGTCTGTGTAATTTAGTAAGATCTTGTCTCAAGATTTAAAAAGGGTGGGGGGACTGAGGGTGCAGTTCAGCAGCAAAGCACTTGCAAAGTATACATGAGGCCCTGGGTTTAGCAGTCAAAGTCAGCACAATAATTTTAATAACCCAATTTACAATTTTCTGGCATTTTTCCAAGGTTTTTTGTTTTGTTTTGTTTTTGTTTTTTTGTTTGTTTGTTTTTTGGTACTGGGGATTGAACCCAGGTCCTCATGCATGCTCTGCAAGCATCCTACCACTGAGCTGTACCCCCAGCTCATTTTTTCCTTTTTATTTTGAGACCGGGTACCACTAACTTACACAGGCTGCCTCTGGCCTTGAACTTGTAATTCTTCAGCTTCCACCTCCCAAGCAGCTAGGGTTACAGGTATGCACCACTTCATGTCTATTTTTCCAGTCTTTTAAGAAATTACCTGACAGCTAAAATTGTTTCTATGTTCAAACTTCACGTCAAGGACTCCTGCTAAAATGATATTCTTCAATAATGACCAAATGTAAACTTTTAAAAATTATATAGCAATCAGGGCCACTTTGTTAGGAGACTGTCAAACCTACTTTTAGAATTTAGCATTTGAATCTACTTACACATAGATCAAGATGCATGGGGAAGAGAAGTCAATTCTCTGAGGTTTGCAGAGGTTTTTTAATATTATGTCTTATACTGTACTGACTTTAAACAAGTTTGGGAAAGAAAGCCATCACTGGACTTAAGATCTAGCTTCAGTCAAAGTGAGGAACCTGGGCTGAAGTTCCCCAATAGATCATGCACAAGGGGATAAAAACTGAAGCAGATTTGGGAGGTGGTGGAAGGAAGATCATGAATTTAAAGCCAGCCTGGGCTACATTGTGAGACTCTGTCTCAAAAAACCAAAAACCAAAAAACAAACAAACAACAAACAAACAAAAAAAAAAAACAGAAGCAGATATAAAGCAGAGCTTGTCCAGGGAATCTCTTGAAAGACAACCAGAAAAATGCTAATGCTGTCTGTAAGAGAGAGGAGTTCTATGATGATTTGTGATTGCAGTGCTCAAGATGGCCCAAAGATTAAGATATATAAAACCCTAAATGGAAGGAAAAAGAAGTCTTTACTCTTCGCAAAGGAACTGTAACATCAAATTAGTTAACTGAGTCCAAGGAATAGTGACAGTTCTGATAGCTGCAGGAAAACTTCAAAATCATAGATTTTAAAACTGACGCCCATAACGATGCAGAAACAAGCCAGGTTTACAATTGTCTTCCCAACCCCTATTACTTCCACCTTCCTCTTAACTTCACATACGGAATGGTGCCAAGTGAGGAGGCAAATAGAATTCATCTCCACCATCATTTGGATGAAGCTGCACATAAACAAATAGCCATAAAGATTTAGGTTCCCTCATAATGATACCCATTAAGTTGTACATTAAAAATTACTAATAAAAATTTTAAATAAAAAGATTTAGGTTCCCTATTTTCACATGCCCCTGAAGGACTCTAAACTCTCCTTAAAGTTCAGAAAACTACCGGGAGTGGTGGCACACGCCTATAATCTCAGCGGCTCTGGAGGAGGAGGCAGGAGGATTGCAAGTTCAAGATCAGAGGCAGTCTGCATAACTTAGCGAGACCCTGTCCCAAAAAGTTAAAAAAAAAAAAAATGGGCTGGGAGTGCAGTCAGTGGTTCAGCACTTGCAGAGCATGCAAGTGCGAGGCCCTGGGTTCAATCCCCAGTACTGGAAAAAAAAAAAAAGTTCAGAAAACCAAGATGGATGCAGTGACACACACCTACAATTCTAGCACTTGGGGACTGAGGCAGGAAAATCATGAGTTCAGGATCAGCCTGGGCTACACAGTGAGTTCAATACAAGCCTGGGCTACATACTGACACCCTGTCTCAAAAAAAAAAAAAAAAAGAAGAAGAAGAAAAAACAGTTTTATTTTTTAGAAAACCAATACTTGCCTTTGTTAGACAAAAAAGGTAGGCAGAAATGCAGAGAAGCCACTGAACCACTTAATAGTCTCCATAAACCTATTATGAACCAAAGTTTCATATAGTCTGAAACAGAAGGGTATGAATTGCTGACAACCAGGAATAAAACCCAGTTCCTTTCAATAAAACAGCACTGAGATTCACAAATGCTCCCCAAGGTTGAGAAAGCCCTGACAGCTATAATGGGCTAGAATGACCGATTACCTTAATGCACTTCCCACAGAAGCAGACTCAAGTGTTCAGATGTCATAATCATTAGTAACTTAGGCTAAGCTTGATGATTATATCTACAATAATGCATTACACTAGCTCTTTTTCTTCAGGGGCTTCAATATGCTAATGAGAAAAATAAACAAACTTCATTTAGATCTAATATCTCTAAGAATAAAACTTCATGATATCATGTTTTCTTATGAACAATTTAATAAAGACATATTTTAAGGTAACCCCTCCAAAATTGTCTACCAAGGAAGCAATCTCCAATCTGTAGGAAAACCATCATCATAAAACCTAGGAATATAAATGTCAAAAATTTTCCCACATGTATTTTTAGAGAAGAAATGTAGCAATTTCTTAAATCCCTCTCATTGTCCTAGAATTGCTCTTGTTGTTAGGTGCCCTCAAGTTATAGCCACCTCAGGAGTCATAGGGACTCTTATAGGGTTTTCAATGGCTGATTGTTTCGGGATTGCCTTGTGAGTGGATTGCCATGCCCTTCTCCCAAGAATTGCTCTAGGGAGGGCTTATTACCAGCTCCTCATAAACTGTCACACGCCATGTAGAAATTAATTGCTTATCAGTTTATGTCAGTTAATCTCAACCTAGAACTTGCACCAAATCCATAAAATATAGGATTTAGAGTTCACTCCTTTATAATGAAGTCATAACCAATCAAAACTTGGAACAATTAATACCTTTGTTCTATTTTTTAATTTAACTTTAACAATTAAAGCAAATTAGAACTTTTTCCATATCTTTTACCCTTTCATGTTAGGTGGGGCCAGTACCCTGTCAGGAGGCAAGTCTGTGAACCTCATGCCAAACAGCTACGTGAGCAAATAGTGAGATAAACAAGCCATTCGTGGAGACAGAGGTGGAGCTGGGCTTGGAATGAATCAGGCCATCCCACAGAGTGGGTGTCTCCTATCCAAGTTGCTCTCCAGGGCACAATTAAAACCCCTATAAAAGGCCCAGCTCCCAGTTACCCAGCACACTTGCCAGCAGTGTCTGGGAGCACTTAACTTCTTCCTCTGGTGAAGTGGGTAAGTCTCATTCTGTGGGATCGCGTTCTTCTGTATGATCATTTTTTTAGCCATGGCAGATGTTGGGAAATGGGGGCAGGTTCTGTGTGCCAGAAGAGATCTGTATCTTATAATGTTAGCTAGCTCTCATTTATTCCATCCCATCTTCTCATGGTTGGAGTCATGACTTCAGTGGAGACATGGCCCTCTCTCAAGACTCTGAACTCAATACTTTTGCATGTCAGGAGATAATTACATATGGATCTGATGGGCCTCATCTTTCTAAAAATTGCCATCTCAAAAGTGCATCAACCTTCTGGTCTCTGCATATGAATTCAACCTAGGATGGGTCATCTTCATACAATTATGGCATCTGAGGTCCCAGGGTTAAGATGTGGATAAAGAAGTCACTTAAATGAACTGCTATGAAAACCCAGCCAGCAAAGCCATCCATGTGTTCTTTTAATACTCATCTGCTTTGGATAATTTTTTTCAGTGCTGAGGATTGAATCCCGGGCCCTACACATGCTAACCAAGCACTCTACCACTGAGCTCTATATCCAACATTTCCTAACATTTTTGTAACACCAAGATTCAAATGATTTCTTTGAATTCAACAAAGACTAGCCAGAAGACCAGTATCATTCAGAATCTTCCTGGTTCAGTTTGACCCACTGACTCTGGTAGCCAATCAGGAAGGACCTCTCAGTATCTCCCAATAATATGTGAATATCTATAATCTATCCCAGTTAAGGCAGGTAACATGTGCTCTCTGTTTTCTGCATTAATATATCTGAATGTTCCAATGCTATCTTTTGACTAGAATTAGCTTTTAATCTTAGAATGGTGATTTATGAATTATATTCCCAGTCACTTAAGGACTATAAATTTGGGGAATAATTCACATTCTTTTTCATGTATTCTATTTGTTGCCATGTTTTGTTGACATCTTTTGGCTTTTACCTATCCTCTCTGCTCAACTTTAGTAGAAGTTGCTTATGAGTAGCAATCTATCAAATTTAAATTCCTACACTCCTCTCTTCACTAGCTGCTCTGAAAGGCAGTGGAGAGCTGAGAAAGAGAAAGAAAGAAAATGGATAATCCAGATTAGACAGACAATGAAAAGCTGACTCTAGGATAGTCTGAGGATGATTTCCTGGCTTGGAAATTTTCTAGGATCTCTCCTCCCTTTCCTGAATATAATATCCAAAGATAAAATGCTAAGGAAGCCCAGGTTAAAAATACTGATGAAAAGTCAAATTATTTAGAGATCTGTCCAAAATTGTGGATGAAGCCTTCCTGAATGCAGAAATATGTTTTATTCTGAATCCTGTTTGTTGTTCTAGGTTTACTTGAACTTGAAAGAAGGAAAATATGTCTCCACTTCTGAAAAGCATCTTTGATATCAATGAAGTTTTCCATCAATATGCCTTACATGATTGTAATGGGGCAACACTAAGCAAGAAAGACCTAAAGAACCTCCTTGAAAGAGAATTTGGAGCTGTCCTTCGGGTAAGAACTGCAAGAACAGGAAATAGCTCTATGAGTTTAGGGCTATGAACTTTCTTCTCAGGAGAGACCAGACCAAGAACTGGTGACTTATATTCATTTTTACACCATGAAAGGTCTATACTATATCCCTCATTCATTTCTGAGTCTGAAGGTACTTAATTGGCACTAAAGTCTGAGTAGGAAAGATGGTGATAGCAAGTATTTCATGAACTTGATGGCATTGCCAATTGGAATGAACTGTTCATGAGACATCACCACCAAAGATGTCAAATCAAATTAGATCTGGAAGGACTTAAATTTACTTCCAGATTTCAAGAACTGAAATCTGCCTGTTCTCTACTAAAATAGTGTTGCCATAAAATATTTTTGCTTTCAAAAGTGGAATAGAAATCAAGTCAGTAGTACTGGCTATTTCAAACAGAAATCAGTGCTGAAAGTCTTCATAAAATTTCTCTCTCTCTCTCTCTCTCTCTCTCTCTCTCTCTCTCTCTCTCTCTCGTTCATTTTTACTCAGCCAGCTAAAGAGAACTTGTATTGTTTTTATCAGCACTAAATTACAATATATAACATTTTCCAACAAATTTTTGCTTTGAAATGAGGTATTCACATTTTATGTGAGGAAGCAAGACCTGACACACACTGTGCCATTTTTTGTTTTGGTTTTGGTTTGTACTTAGGGGTTGAATCCAGGGCCTCATACATACTTTGCAAATGCTCCACACTGGCCTACACCCCCAGTGCAGTTTTATATTTTGAGACAGGGTCTCGCTGCCTCTGGCCTCGAACCTGCGATCCTCCTGGCTGCGCCTCACAAATTGTTGGGATTACAGGCTGTGCCTTCGCGCCAGACAGTGTGTGCTTTTTCTAATAGCTATGAGTGTCTCTTGAGTGTCAGCATAGCATAAAATAAGTGGGAATGAAATTTTACTACCTACAAATAGTACATAGTAAAATTGTTTTCATTTTTTTCATAGAGACCACATGACCCTGAAACAGTAGATCTGGCCCTAGAACTTCTGGATCGCGACAGCGATGGGTTTATCGATTTCCCCGAATTCCTCCTGCTAGTTTCCAATGTGGCTCGAGCTTGTTACTATGCTCTCGGCCAGGCAGCGGGGCGAGATCAGAAGCGAGTCCAGGGTGAAGGAAAAGGGAAGCTGTTACAAGGCTGCAGGCAAGATGAAAGGAGATTCGAGGACAAAGAACTGGATGAAGAACGTGGGTGCCGAAGCTGGCAGAAGAGGCATGAACAGGAGAGGGAGCGCGCTGAAGAAGGGGACCAGAGGAAGAGGCAAGAGAGACTGGAGCAGCGCGAGGAAGAGCAGAGGCTGCAATGGCGAGAACTCCAAGACCGGGAAGAGCGTCGTCGTGCAGAAGAGCCGCTGAGGAGATGCAAAAGTCGCGACGCTGAGTTTTCTGCAGAAGAGGAACACAAAAGGCGAGAGAGGCAGGAGCAGCGGGAGCAGAGTGAGTATCGGGAAGAGTTGCTGCAAAGGCGGGAGTGGCAAGAACTGAAGAACGTGCTCCAGAATGAAGAGAGACAGCTGCGGAGGCCGGAGCCGGAGGAGCCAAGAGAAACGCTGTTGAGGCGAGAGCAAGAGCATAGGCGCGAGCAGCAGCTAAGGCGCGAGCCGGAGGAGAGGCTCGAGCAAGAGGAGAGGCGCGAGCAGCAGCTGAGGCGCGAGCAGGAGAGGTTCCTGCAAGAGGAGAGGCGAGAGCAAGAGGAGAGGCGAGAGCAGCAGCTGAGGCGCGAGCAGCAGGAGAGGTTTGAGCAGAAGGAGCAGAGGGGAGAGCAGCAGGAGCGGTTTGAGCAGGAGGAGCAGAGGCGCGAGCAGCAGCGGAGGCGTGAGCAAGAGAGGCTCCTGCAAGAGGAGAGGCGCGAGCTAGAGGAGAGGCGCAAGCAACAGCTGAGGCGCGAGCAGGAGTTGGTGGTTGAGGACGAGCAGGTGGAGCGGGGCGAGAGCCGCACCCAGAGGTGGCAGTGGCAGCTGGAAAGCGAGGCGGACGCACGTCAGAACAAAGTCTACTCCAGGCCTCGCAGGCAGGAGGAGCAGAGGCTCCACCAGGAGCAGGAGGAAGAGGCGAGGTGGCGCCTGGAGCGTGAGCTGCAACTGCGGGAGCAGGAGGAGCAGGATCGTCGCCAGGAGGAGGAACGGCGCCGCGACACCAGACGGCAGTGGCAGACGGAGGAAGAGAGCGAGAGGCGCCGCCAGGGCCTGTGGAGTAGGCCCGGCTCACAGGAGCAGCGGGAGAGGCCGAGGAGGGCGGAGGAGCGCCAGGAGCCGGAACAACGGTTCCGCGAGCAAGAGCAGCGCAGTCTGCTGCCAGACAGTGAACAGGAGCTGCGGTTCCGTGACGAGGAGCGGCTCCAGCGAAGGGAGCTGCAGGACGATCTCACAGAAGAACGCGAGAGGAGGCGACGCCAGGAAGATCAGCGCCGCGAACAAAACTGGCGGTGGCAACTGGAGGAGGAAAGCCAAAGACGCCGCGACACGCTCTACGCCAAGCCGGGCCAGCAGAAGCACCTGAGGGAGGAAGAACAGCTGCAACAAGAGGAGCAGCAGCTCCAGCGCCAGGAGCGGGAAAGGCAATATCTGGAGGAAGAGCAGCTGCAGAGGGAAAGGAGTCGCCAGGAGCGCGACAGGGAGTATCTTGGGAAGGAAGAGCTGCAGCAGCTGGAGAGGAGGCAGCAGTTCCGGGAAGCGGTTAGGCGCGGTGATCTGAAATGGCAGTGGCAACCAGAAAAAGAACATGAAGTTCGTAGTAACAGGGTTTTCTCCAAACGCAGAGAGAATGAAGAGAAGTTCCGGCAGTTGGAAGATTCTCAGGAGCGAGAGAGAACATTCCAGCAAGATCGGCGGACCCTGAAAGGTGAAGAAGAAAAGAGAGAGGTAGAGCAAGAGAGGAGGCGCCGGCAGCAGCGAGACAGGCAAATCCTGGCTGAGGAGGAGCGGCAGCGAGAGGAGAAAAGGGAGGCCAAAAGGCGACATGAGACGTTCCAAGAGGAAGAGCAGGTGCTGAAAGAGGAAAGAGAAGAGAAAAAACACCCTCAGGAGAGAGAGAGAAAGTTCCTTGAGGAGGAAGAGCAGCTGCGTCGCCAAGAGCAAAACAGACAATTCCAAGAAGAGGAGCAGCTGCTGCGCCGCCAGGAACGCAACAGGAAATTCCAGGAGGAAGAAGAGCTCCGCCAGGAAAGAGAAGAGCAACTGCGCCGCCAGGAGCATGATAGAAGATTCCGCCAGGAGAGGGAGGAAGAGCAACTGCGCCACCAGGAGCGCGACAGAAGATTCCGTGAGGAAGGAGAGCTCCACCAGGAGAGAGAGGAAGAGCAGCTGCGCCACCAGGAGCGCGACAGATTCCGTGAGGAAGGAGAGCTCCGCCAGAGAAGAGAAGAAGAGCAACTGCGCCGCCAAGAGCGCGACAGAAGATTCCGTGGGGAACGAGAGCTCCGCCAGGAACAGGAGGAAGAGCAGCTGCGCCGCCAGGAGCAAGACAGAAAATTCCGTGAAGAGCTCCGCCAGGAAAGGAAGGAAGAGCAGCTGCGCCGCCAGGAACGTGAGCAACAGGTGCGCCAGGAACGCGACAGAAAATTCCGTGAGGAACCAGAATTCCACCAGGAAAGGGAAGAAGAGCAGCTGCGCCGCCAGGAGCGCGACAGAAAATTCCGTGGGGAACACGAGCTCCACCAGGAACAGGAGGAAGAGCAGCTGCGCCGCCGGGAACGCGAGCAACGACTGCGCCAGGAGCGCGACAGAAGATTCCGTGAGGAACAAGAGCCCCGCCAGGAACCCGAGCAACAGCTGCGCCAGGAGCGCGACAGAAGATTCCGTGAGGAACGAGAGCTCCGCCAGGAAAGGGAAGAGCAACTGCGCCGCCAAGAGTGCGACAGAAGATTCCGCCAAGAACAAGAGCTCAGCCAGGAACAGCAGGAAGAGCAAGTGCACCGCCAGAAGCGCGACAGAAAATTCCTTGAGGAAGAAGAGCTTCGCCAGGAGCAGGAGGAAGAGCAGCTGCGCCTCCAGGAGCGCGACAGAAAATTCCGCAAGGAACAAGAGCTCCGCCAGGAAAAGGGGGAAGAGGAACTGCTCCGCCGGGAGCGCGATAGAAAGTTCCGTGAAGAAGAGCTTCGCCAGGAACAGGAGGAAGAGCAGCTGCGCCGCCAGGAGCGCGACAGAAAATTCCGTAAGGAACAAGAGCTCCGCCAGGAACAGGAGGAAGAGCAGCTGCGCCGCCGGGAACGCGAGCAACGACTGCGCCAGGAGCGCGACAGAAGATTCCGTGAGGAACAAGAGCTCCGCCAGGATCTCGAGCAACAGCTGCGCCAGGAGCGCGACAGAAGATTCCGCGAGGAGCGAGAGCTTCGCCAGGAAAGGGAAGAGCAACTGCGCCGCCAAGAGTGCGACAGAAGATTCCGCCAGAAACAGGAGGAAGAGCAGGTGCGCCGCCAGGAGCGCGACAGAAAATTCCGTGAAGAAGAAGAGCTTCGCCAGGAAAGAGAACAAGAGCAACTGCGCCAAGAGCGCGACAGAAGATTCCGCCAGGAACAGGAGGAAGAGCAGCTACGCCACCAGGAGCGTGACAGAAAATTCCGTGAGGAGCGAGAGCTTCGCCAGGAAAGGGAGGAAGAGCAACAGCTGCGCCAGGAGCGCGACAGAAGATTTCGCGGGGAACAAGAGCTCCGCCAGGAAAGGGAGGAAGAGCAAGTGCGCCGCCAGGAGAGCGACAGACGATTCCACGGGGAACGAGAGCTCCGCCAGGAAAGGGAAGAAGAGCAGTTGCGCCGCCGGGAACCTGAGCAACAGCTTCGCCAGGAGCGCGACAGAAGATTCCACGAGAAGCGAGAACTCCACCAGGAAAGGGAAGACCAATTGCGCAGTGAGGAACAGCAGGTGCGCCGCCAGGAACGCGAACAACAGCTTCGCCAAGAGCTGGACAGAAAACTCCATGAGGAAAAAGAGCTTCCCCAGGAAAGAGAGGAGGAGCTACGCCGCCAGGAACGTGGTCAACAGCTTCGCCAGGAGCGCGACAGGAAATTCCGTGAGGAAGAAGAGCAGCTGCGCCGGCGGGAGCGAGACCGTCAGTACCAGGCTGAGGAGCAGTTTGCCAGGGAGAAGAGTCGTCTTCAGGAACAGGAACTACAAGAAGAAGAAGAGCAGAGACGTCGCCAGGAGCGGGAGAGGAAGTTCCAAGAGCCGATCCGTCGTCAGCAGGAGGAGGAGCAGAGGCGTCGCCAAGTCCGGGAGAGACAATCCCGAGAAGATAAGGGTCGTGGGCAGGTCCTGGAGCCCGGCACACGCCAGTTCGCTAACGTTCCAGTGCGCTCCAGCCCTCTCTATGAGTACATCCAAGAGCAAAGATCTCAATACCGTCCTTAAGAGATGCTACCAACATCCTGACACCTGCCAAAGCTTCGAGCAAAAGAAAATGAGAAACACTGAGTACCAAGAGATAACTCAAGTGTTTCTGGTTGTGGGAAAATTCTCTAGTGTTAGAATGTGTCTTTTCTTCCAAAATCTTAAACTACACCCATTTCCTTACTTTGTACTCCTGTCTTTCATTATTCCCCAGATATTTCTTTATTGCAAGATGTTTTTCCTCTTTAGTGCAGATATGGTGTGCATTTTTCTAGAATAAATCATTTAATTAGCTTAAGGAATTTTGTTTGAGGGACATGTTAATTTTCTGCCTTCAGCAGTGGTGAGAATAATACAACAAATTGACACTCATAAGAATTGAATCTATATTTTTAATGATTTATCATCTTGAGGAGAGTGACTCAAGTTGATATTATTTTCCTTCAGCTCAAATTTCATTAATTTTTAACTCGAAAATACTTTCTTTTTGTCAAATAATTATCACAGATTTTACCAGTTAACTGCATTTTTATAATCCTTAAGTGATGCAGGGGAGTGACTTCTGCAGAAAGTTTTCCTGCGAAAATTACTGTAACTGGAAGAAATATGTAATTATAGCTTGAAAATTTAGAATTTGGCATTAAATATTTTTATACTTAACTCCACTTAAACTCTTAAAACACTTAAAATCACATGAAGCAAAAGCAAAATGTCTCTCAAACAACTTCAGAGCTCAAATTTTAAAACTCGTATTTGCTGTAGCTTGTAGTGTTCATTCTATTCCCCTGTGTTTTGATGAGTTTGAGAATATTACTACTATTGTTAATTTTAGCTAAAAGGAGCATACTCAGGATCCTGTAAACATCTTTCTTGCTCTAGGGTAAATAAGATCACAGAGATCCTGTTGAGAAGAGAAGAGGAGAAAATTTGTGAACAGAGGGGCAAATTTCTAGAGCCTCTTTGACAAGACTCATCAGCCCACAATCCTTTGAGGCCTGTTACTACCTTGGAGACATTGTTGGAATAATTGAACTGGGTGAAAATTTAATAAATGTTTGGCAAGTAATTATTTTTGTCTGTTTTAGCTATGGTGTCAATCATAACTCAGAGTCTAATAATCTGGAAACTGACATATATTCCCAGTCACTTAAGGTATTTTGTTACTATCCTCTATTTCCAAATGTGAAAAGGGGAAGGGAGAATCTTTGATACTCCCCACCCATTTTTCCCAGTTAGGGTGAACCTCATGTTATTTCCATTCCCACGTGGGTTCTCTTTCCAAGTGTTTTGATTTTTGACCACAGTGTTCTGTACCCTTTAGCAGCAACTCACTGATCATAACAAATATTGATGTTCCCATTGTTTATTAATATTTCCTTCTGAGAGAGCAGAAAGACCTAAAACTTTGTTGGGGTTCACTCCGGCCCGGTGGGGTAATGGAGCTTGCCTCAACACGGGAACTTGAGGACCCTTGAAAATAGGCAAGAGCTGGTGGAGCCAAAGAAGGACTTCGGGAACCTTCTTGCAAACAGGAACGGAATTTATTAAGCTGCACCTACCAAAGTGAACAAAACGGGGTACAGCACAACGCTCAATGAAAGTGTCCCACAGTGTGTCTCCTGTTGCCTCTCAAAGTTCACCTTCTCTGCTCTCCTCCTTCCCAAGGCTGAGGAAAAAGCAGAGAGCTCTTCGTGTCTTGCTTGGAGCCTTCACCACTTCGGAGGCCCTGGGCTTGAAAAGGAGTCTTGCTTGTAGTCCTCAGATGTCTTCACTGGTAGTGCTGGAGGTTGCAGGTCTCAGGAGTAGGATGCAGGAGTCAGGTTTGAAAGGGCTTCGAGAGCAGGTGAACAGGGGAAGATCAAGAGCGTAAGGGACAAAAGGGAAGCTAGTAGTTTCGGTGGTGGTTTATATAGCTTCTATGAAAGGGGCATACACCCAGAAATAACCAATCAGGGAGCGGCTTGTACCAGGTGTGGCAGTTATGTAACTAGGGATTTGAAAAAGAAAAATTTTGATAGAGGGGGTTAGGTGCAGGCCAGGCCAATCACTGAGCTTCCTTTTCCAACCAATCAGGTGGCTTTGGGCAGCCAGTCAGGTTGAAAGAGGCCACACCAGAGCTAGGCTTTTGGGGGGCCATCTTGAATCACTCGGTGGGAGGGGTAGGAGTAAAGTAGGTGAAGGGTGAACTGGGACTTGGGCAGCCATATTGGCTCTTAGTAAGTCAAATAGGTCCCAGTCCAGGTTCCTGGGTTAAAGGTGACCAGAGGTGGGAGGGGCAGGAATAGGGTAGGATCTGGGGAGGGCTCAGACCTCAGCTGGTACCCAGCAAGCCTCAACCTGGGAACCCTCCTGGTCCACCCCAGGGGTTTCCAGATAATCTCCTACAAAATTTCAGATCAGCACTAGAGACCTATTGATTTAAACAACGTAATCTGTGACGTGACTGCAACTAGTCAGGTCATTATCTCAGGATTCAGACACCCCTGTGCCACCTATGGAGTCTACATTATTCATTTTGATGACAAGGAAAAAGTCCAAGAAGACCTTCATCAGGATATCACCATTTCTAATTGCAAGGGTCATGGATAAGAAAAATGCCTTAAAGTTATAGTCACTCAACATTTTGGTTAGTCATGGAAACAAGCTAAGTATATAGGTCCTGAGTATCACTCTGATTGAGTAAGCGGGCACTATCTGAAAGGAGCACAGCCTTTCTCTCACTTTAACACAAATGAAAGATGCCCACCAAAGCAACCAAGGAACCCCTGAAAACGTCTTAGAATTTTCTTTTTTTGACAGTACTGGGGGCTGAACCCAGGGAGGGCCTCATGTCTACTTTACAGTTTCTCTGGCACTAAGCTGTACCCCTGGTTCCTTTTCATATTTTATCTTAAGACAGGGTCTCACTAAGTTATGCAGGCTGCCTCTGACCTCAAACCTGCAATCCTCCTGCCTCTGCCTCTGAGCTGCTGACATTAAAGATGTGTGCCACCATGTCTGGCAATGTCTTAGAATTTTGCCTCATTCAAAATGGTTTCTAACTGCAAAACTATTTTTCTCCTATAGCAAATATATATCTTTTCCTAGTGAAGAACTGTCATAGAAACCTTGGAAGAGCTTCACTGGCTTTCCCCAGGATCCTCTTAAAGGCCACTCATTTGAGAGCCTTCTTATAAATGCTTAGCCCTAGGGTACTGCTGAAGTATACACTTATCAGCTAAGCTACAGTTCAACAACAGTAATTATAGTAAAAATCAAAGCCCTTCAGACTTCTTGTAGCACTTTGCAAGATGAAGAAACATCATTTTCCAAAGAAGAAAGTATTGTTTCATTACAGTCATAATAACATGGTTTTTTAAAAAGTATATCAGACAACCAATGGCCTTTAGCTGTTCTTTTAGCATGGTGGCAGGAAAACATGGTGGCAAACCCTCCTACCCCAACTCAATAATGTACCAGTATTAGCAGAACCTTGAGCCTGTTGGGCAATTGCCTGCTTAACTACACACTGAGAGCTCTATTAACATCACCTTTGCTGCTACTGGGAAATAGGGTGGAGGGTTTAATACTTTGTGATAAAATAATGAATCCCCATGTGTTGTGGACTGAATTGTGCCCACTCCACAGATTCATATTTTGAAATCCTATCCCTCAGTAGCTTGCAGCCATACCACTGTGGCATCGGATCCAGTCAGATCTCAGAAGCTAAGCAGGGTTGGGCCTGGTAAGGACTGGATGGGAGACCATCTGGGAACACCAGGTACTGTAGGCTTGGGAGAAGGACTTGGCAACCCACTCCCAAAAAAACAATCAGCCACTGAATACCCTATGCATAACAGAAAGGCACTAAAAATACTGTTTCACCTGTTGTACTTAGGGTCACTATAAGTCAGACACCAACTCGACAGCACCTAACAACAACAACATCCCTCAGTAACTCAGAATGTACCCATATTTGGAGATACAGTACTTAAAGAGGTAATTAAAATGAGGTTGTTAGGATGAGTTCTAATCCATTATGACTGCTATCTTTACAATAAGAGGAAATTTGAACACAGACATGGACAAAGAGGTGATGTGAAGACAGGGAGAAAGTGGCAACTTACAAGCCAAGGATAGAGGCCTTGAATAGATCCTTTACTTATGGCCCTGAAGACAGCAACCCTGCTGACACCATGATCTTGGACTTCAAGCCTCCAGAATTGTGAGAAAATAACTTTCTTTTGTTTAAGCCACCAATCTGTGAAACCTTGTTATGACAGCCTTAAAAAACTAACACATCCCCAGGTTCGATGGCACATGGCTATAATCCAGCACTTTGGAGTATGAGGCAAGAGGATCACAAGTTCAAGGCCGGCATGGGCTACATGGTGAGATCTTGTCCCAGAAAATAAATAAATAAATATATAAATAAATAAATAAATAAATAAATGGAGAAAACTAATATATCATGTGAGGTGGAGTTATGTTGCTAGGTCAGTGTTAGCCCTTGGGGACTTTTACCACCACCACCTGTGATGTCTGAAGAATTGAGAAGCTAAGTCAATCTGATGGACTTGTGGGCAGCCCGGTGGCAGGAGGGGGGGTCTCTTAGGGAGAAATGGGTCACATCCTGCAGGAAGAAGCAAGCTAAGCTTGAGAAATAGTTTGCAGAAGTAGCAAGCCAGCCTGATAGTGCTGAATAAGTACATTTGGCAACAGGTGCTAGAGTGATGGATTTTACCTCGTTTGACCATTTGTCACTGATTTCTCTGTCAGCAAAATTGCCATGCTTGCTTAACATATCCGTTTGTGGTTTTTGTCTATATAAACCTTGAGGACTGCTTGGTGAGGAGAGATCTTGGGTCTTTCCCCACAACCCAATAAAGCATTGCAGAATTAGACACTGATCTCCCCAGAACTTTGTCTGGGTCCTGGGCAGTAAGTTTCCTCCTTGGAGGGTCTCTCCACCCTTCAGGTGTGCTGGGGGCACGGGAGCTTACAGTCAGCCTCTGTCTTGTGATGATCTTCATCCCTGACATTGTACAAGCAGATCCTGGTTACTTAAAGACACTCTTTTAATCATGCCATCATTTCTATGGTGTAGTGAAAAGAATGCTACAAGAAATCAAAAGCTCAAGATTCATTCATTCATTTATTCTTTCAATAAATACAAAGGATGCCCAAAAAATGGACACACATCTTGAAACAAAACCTTTCCATTTTGCCATTTTAAGAATGCATGACACTAGCATTCATTTGATTAATACCATCTTTTGAACAAACACCATACTACACATTGCTACTGCAATTCAATTCAACTGCAAAAAAATAATACATAGATAACATCTCTTAAAATGTGCATATATTTGGCACCTCCAGTATTTATTGAGCTCCTGCTTTGTGTCAAACATCGTTCTAGGCAATATACACACAGTGGTGATGTCTTAATTCTGGCATCTTCTTTCACTTTACTGTCTTTGTAACTTTGTGTAAGCTACTTGAGCTTTCTGGGCCTCTGTTATATATATATTTCATTTATGAAGCTAAAATAGCTGTCACCAAAGTTATCCCCAGGACTGAAAAATCTTCAATTCTGACATTCAATTTGTTCAACTAAAACTCTCA
>VMDO01014327.1:0-55024 GCA_007922755.1 Pedetes capensis | reverse complement strand
AGCTGGACCTGCCACCTGAGGCTAAGCCAGCCTCAGAGACAGAAGACCCCATAGCACTGCTCTGAAGTTCCGGGAGAGGGGACAGGGCCTGGCTCAGAGCACAGTGACTCTTCATCTAAGGCTGGCTGAAGGGCACACTGCACCCTGGAGGCCTGGCCCGGCCTGTGAGAGGACCCACCCCGCTACCCACAATGCATCTCACACACACACACACACACCCAACCCGGGGCACACAGGCACACACATACAGACACACGCCCCAACACTCGTCCTGATTTTTTTGAGGTGTTGAGGGGTTGAACCCCAGGGCCTCACACAGGCACTCACCCCTTTTTATCTCACTCACCACTTTTTATCTTGAGTCAGGGCCTTGCTAAGTCACGCAAGCTGCCCCTGGCCTTGAGCTCACCATCCTCCTGCCTGCGCGTCCTAAGCTGCTGGGGTGACAGGGGTGCACCATGGCACCTGGTGCCTACACACTTTTACTAATGCACAAATACACCCCTGGGCACCCCCACCACATACGACCGAGGGCATACACCTCTACCAGCACATGCAGCCACACAGGACCACATGCATCTCAAAACACACGCCCTTTAATAACTCAGGTACCAATAGACAGGCAGTCCCCTAAGCCCCACAGCCACACCCACGAATTACCACACCCCAGTGCTGCATCCTAACCCACACCAACAGCCACAGATACAAACTGACATTCACGTCCCAATCCCCTGCCATGCATGCACATTACTGCATATGCTTGATGAGTGTACACCCACCCCTGGACCAACGCGTCCCTAGCCCAAGACACACAACCCAGCACCCAGCACCCTCCACAAACACGTTGTTGTTGCTAGGAGCTGTTGAGTCACTATCCATAGTGACTCTAGGTACAACAAGCAAAACACTATTGTCAGTGCTCCTCTGCTATTCATAGGGGTTTCAATGGCTGATTTTTTTGGGGGGAGCAGGTTGCCAGGTCCTTCTCCCAAGCCTACAGCACCTGGTGTTCCCAGGCGGTCTCCCACCCAAGGACTAACCAGGCCTGACCCTGCTTAGCTTCCGAGATCTGACAGGATCACGCCACAGTCATACGGCTGCAGGCTCCACAAACACACAGCAATCCATAATTCAGCTTCCAGGAAGCAAAACCAGCTGACAGATACATGTTCAGCAACACCACCCCAAGATGAACAAATGCACTCACACACGGACACTCACATACCAACACACATCCAGCATGCACGCATGATGACAAGGAAGGAACCCGCTGACCCACATCCTGACCCGCGACAGCAGACACAGCACCCACCACAGTGCCCGGGGCCCTCGCCCTCTGAACACCTTACAAGGGCCAGTGGCGGGGGCCAGCCCAGGGCTTCCTGCTGACATGGCCAGTGTGCAGTGGCTGCGTGGTTCAGCCTACGGTCTCTGGAAGCTCAACATCCATGATCTCCTCTTCTCTCTGCTGTTCGCACCCCCAGATGCGGCTGCCCTAGTTCACGCCTCGCAGGATGGGGCTGGCCAGCCAGGGGGAGAGAGCTGCCCTTCTCTTCCTGTCCATCGACCTCTTCTGGAAAGGAGGGCACTGGACAGAGCTAACTTCTGGGCGCAAAGCATGATGGTACACACCAGGGAGCAGCACCAGGGGTGTTGGCAGTGCCCCTCTACCTGCATTCCCCTTATGTGCCCATGACCCACACAGGTTGCAAAGGAAAGGATGGACAAAGAGCCCAGCAGGGCATCACAGCACTGAAGACAATGGGGAAACTGAGGCTCGGGCAATCTCACAGAGTCCAGTGTCCTGCCCCTAGGCCCAGGGTCCATCCAGCGGGCCTTGCAGTAGCTGGTCTCTCTGTCCTTCTCCTTTTGTTTGGCCACAAGGGACACACATGTGTGGCCTTCTGTGCATGTGACCCGCAGTGGAGCTGGGCTGTGTATCTGCAACCAGAGCTTCAGGTCTACGTGTGGAGCTCACACGGGCCCCGGGCAGGCCTCAGCGGAACAGAGCCCCAGCCGGCTACCTTCTCCCCTTCTTTCCAGAAGAGCTGCGAGGACCCACCCCCCGGCCCCCGGCCCAGAGCCACATGGAGAGGGAAGCAGTAATCCTCTGATCTCCACAGCCTGTTCTAACAGGAGCCTGGCTCTGCCAGACCCGAGCTGGGGAGGCGCTGGCCAGCTGGCTTTGGCCTCGGGCTGAGTTTACCCCATTCCCAGCATGAGGCAACAGCGGAATTGGAATGTGAGAGGTCAGACAGATGCAGGTTCAAATCCCAGCGCTCCCCCTTCCCGGCTCTGTGGTGCCATCTACCCTGGTGCTTGGGCTCACACCTCTGCCCACAGCCCTCTCCCCTCCAGACTGTGAGCTCTGTGGGGACGACGCCCCGCGGGCCTGGACCACTGGGCTACCAGAGCCCGATGCTGGGTGGAAAAGCTTCTGTGACTCACCAGTGTCCAGCCCTTGCTGGACGCCAGTACACACAAGCCTGCAGCCCCGTCCCCCAACTGTCCTTCCAGAGCTAAGACAGATGCACTGTGTTCCTGCCTGGGGAGCAGGTGACAGGAAAGCAATCAGGCTGCTCCCCTCTGCTGCGAAGGCCTCCACGCCATTGACAGCCACTGCTCTGTGGCTTCCTGACTCTCTCACTGTGCCCCATTCCCCAACGTCAGGCCCTCTTCTCCAGGAGCAGAGAAGCCCACCTTCTCTTTGTCTGGGGCCCCGCCTCTCCCTCCACTAAAGTGGCCAGGACCCAGTGGCCATGTGGGAAGACATGTTGGTTGGGTTTGGTGGTATCTGTTGCCAGGTCCAGGCTACAATGAGCCCAGGATTACCAAAAAGAAGAGAAGAGGCAGAGATGGGTGCATGGAGGAAGGAACCATCACAGTCTCGTCTCTGTAAGCAGAGGACAGGAAGGGCAGACCTTCTTGCCTCTGCAGACTCATAGACATGCCACCTGTCCAAGTGACCTGGGGTGTCCTTTGGCTGTTCCGAACACGAGGGCAAATGCTTCTGCTATGGGCAGAACTTGGGACCATGACATTTTACGCACCTTTTTGCTCAACCTCCCTGCCTCTGCCTTCTGAATCTCTGTGAGAAAGAAGCTCTCTCCCCGCTAAAACCTTGCTCAACACGAGCAAGTATGTCTCAATACTCTAGCAAAAGTGACTGGCTCAGAAATGGGTAAAAGGATACAATAAGATATAATAAAAAGCAGTATTAGGTCTCCAGAAAAGAGTGTTCTTCTGCTTGGTGATATGGGAATGTGAGGTATGAGCTGTGGCAGCCTTTCTGCTACCACGAGGAGAAGAAGACATTCCTTGGGGAGCTGCTACCTCCACTTCATTCACAGTCAGGCCAACCTCCAGAGCTTTGGAGTATTTGAACTGCTGAACATTGTGGTTACAGTTGTGAAGTCAACTTGAACTAGGTTTCTCTTGCAGCAACAGACAAAGTAGGTGGGGAAAGTGGGTAAGGAGTGAACCACCTTGTACTGACTCCATGTGAAGGAAAATATCAGTTACTTCTTCATTGTGTTGTTGTTGTTAGGTGCCGTCAAGTTGGTATCCGACTCATAGCGACCCTCATAGGGTTTTCAATGGCTGTTTCGGGATTGCCTTGGGAGTGGATTGCCAGGTCTTTCTCCCATTTTTGCGGGGCTGGGAATTGAACTCTGGACCTCAGAGACTGCAGCGCAGCGCTCTACCAACTGAGCTAAACCCCAGCCCCATTACTTCTTCATAGACCCCATTATCCTCCAGTCAACAGGATATTGTAAGTACTACTGGGCCCACCTCTTAACTGGGACACAGGCAAAAGTCAACCAGATCTAATGAGCATAAATCAGCAAGGCCATGCTTTTGGTGCGGCGGGACCCCAACAACTGATCAACTGGCCAACTTTCCCATTTGACCCAGCTGCTTCTTATTGATTTGTGCAGAAACAATCCTAATAACACTTTCTATCTATGGAACACCTACTTGTGCTGGCTTGCTAAGCACTTTCTAGAGAGACAAGTGCTACTGCTCTCATTTTGATGAGGAAACCAAGACACAGAGAGCTCACCCCGCTCCTAAGGGCCATCATGGAGTCCCCAGCCAGGCCTACCTCAGTCTCTGCCCTCCAGGCAGTCCTGCAAAGTCACTTCTCAGAATGGAAGGGCTGGCCTGATGCCAGGCTGGGTGGAGCAAGGACCAGGAGGTATCCCTCCAGCTGCAGGTCTCCACCTCTACAGCATCCAGAACGGATGGGGGGTGAGCAGCTCTCATTGGAAAAGGAGATAGAATGGGGACCCTCAGCCCTGCAGCCCACCAGGCAAAGATGACCTGATGAGCTTGGACTTGAAAATGAAGGAGATATCTACAAAATCCTCAGACCTTGGAAACTCCAAATCTCTATGCGGTAACAGGAGATGAGACCCTTGAGAACCACCATTGCAACGTGCAACATTCAGGAAGTGTATTCCTCAGACTTTCCATCACTGTGACAAAATACTAGACGGGAACAACTTAACAAAGGAAGGATTTATTTTAGCTCACGGTTTCAGCTGGTCCAGCCCACCACCATAGGGAGCGGCAGAGCGGAGCAATTCACATCTTGGCAAGGAAGCAGAGAGAGGAGACACAGGAAGGAGCCAGGGCAAGAAGTAGCCTCCAAGGACATGCCCCCAGTGCCGTACTTCCTCCAGCCAGGCCCGGCCTGCCCCTAGCAATGTCATTCTGTTACCAATCCAACAGAGGAGTCATCCACTGATAGGTTAGAGCCCTCCGCACCCAATCACTTCCCAAAGGCCCAGCACCTGGAAGCCACGCCCCCAGCCAATGAGCCTGTGGGGGACGTTTCACCTTCAAACCACAGCCGGAAGAGAGGAGAAGAGGGGGAGATGGAAGGAGATGAGGAAGCATGCAGGCTGGAACGAGTCTTGGAATATTCTCCAGTCCCTATCCCAACCCTGATGGAGTAAACAGAAAAAGCTGAGGCACAGAGACAGGAAGTGAGCATCCCAAATAGCCTAGCAGGGTGGGTCCAATCAGAAAACGGGTTTGGGGTGGAGCTTGGACCTGAAGTGTGAGTGTCCCCTTTGAGCCGTTTCCTAAGCATTCGAAAGCTGCATCTGTCTCTGGCTTAGCAGTGGGGCCTGGGACACTGCACGTAGCCCCAGAGGGCAATGAGGAGCACTGGGTACCAGAGCGGTCCTATCCACAGGTCTCCTGGGGTCTGCACACAGCTCCTGGCCAGGACTCAAGGCTAAGAGCAGCCATAGGGCCCACATCCTCTGCTTCTGCGCCCTGGCTGGAGGCTTATGTCTGCCCACGTGTCTTCTGGAGCTGAGAATCACCTGGTGCCCCCCTCCCACCCCCAGCACAGGCGCAGACAGGTCCTAAGGTGGCAAGGTTAGTCTGGGCAAAGGGAGAAAGCCCTACCCTGCCTGGCCAGGCCACAGTCCTGCACCTCCAACCCCTGTTCCATCCCCAGCTTGTGAGTCAGCGACGGAAATGACAGCTGACAGCAGGGACAGAGGCCCAGAGGTGGAGGGCAGAGCCGGCCCGTCCACCTGGTGTGGATGGGCAGGGGGGTCCTGCCTGCCCCCAGCTCCTCTGCTCCGGGAAGCCCAGGGCCTGGCCCAGAGGGTGGTCCTGTGAGGGCCCCCAGGGAACCTGGATGCCTGCCTCACCTGGCCCTGGCCCTGCTCTGCCTTCCTGGCCTGGGAGCCTTCCTGGAAAGGTCCACTGTTCTCCAAGGACCCCTTCTGGATAGAAGACACTAATGTAGACTGTGGCTCGCCACCATGGAGAAAGGACACCAGCTGGCCACTGCAGCTGGGGGCACACCAGGCTGGCCTCCTGCACAGGTGGCCGGGAAGGGCCGGATTCCTCAGCAAGAGAGAGAGAGAGAGAAATAGAGAGAGAAGGAGAGAGAGAGAGAGAGAGAGGGAGAGAGAGAGAGAGAGAGAGAGAGAGAGAGAGAGAGAGACTCCTCCTGAGAAAGGTTAACTGGGTGATGGTTGATGCTTCTCAACCCCTTCAGGTCCTCCTGGAACAGCGGGCACCAGGGGGCTCCAAGAGCCCCCTGGGGTACTCAACCCTCCACAGGTCTGCATTCACATCATTCTGAATTACCTGTGAGAGCTGTGGCTGCGTGAGCGTCTGGCAGCTGAGATGCGTCTCTCTCTACTCACCTTCATGTCCCACTACCTACTGCTCAGCATTCAGAGCCCACTTAATAAGCATTTCATCCTTCACTGAGTAAATAAATGAATTAATGATTGAGCAAACAGACAAGCGTACTTACGAATGAACAAATGAGTCACGGAGCACCTGGGTGGCGGGCAGCGCCCTAGCTGCAGGGAAACAGGCATAGGAGGGATTTTCTGGGGGTGAAAACTCTAATGTAGAGGGAGACCTGCCAGCCGCAGCAGCACCCTGCAGGGCTGCATCCATCTGCAGCCATGGGGCTGCCTACCTGGGACCAGAGACTCAACCGCCAGGCACTTCACCTATGGAAATAATTGTGCAGGTGATCAGAGCCACCGCAGCACAAACATGCAAACGTGCTCTCCCTGGTGTCAGTTCTCAGAGGGAAAAAATGCAAAACAAGTCTGATGCTCAGTGGCAGGGGATGAAGTAAGTCATTTTATAGAAGTGGAGGGTTTTCTTCGCCTCTCCATAATTCAGATATTGTTTATAAAGAGCATATTAGCTATATAATGCTTTAAAAAAATAAAAGTATGCTGGGCACAGTGGCTATGCCTGTAATCCCAACTCTTAGGAGGCTAAGGCAAGAGGATCACAAGTTCAAGACCACTCAGGCCTACGTAGCAAGGCCCTGTCTCAAAAAATAGCAACAAAGTACAGCAATTGCAATAGGAAAGGGCCCCACAAACAATGGCCTGTGTGCTACATCCTGCCTGCTGCCTGTTTTTGTTAATAAAGTTTTATTGGAACACCATCAGACTCTTTCATTTACTGAGGAACCAAGTGTTCACTATAGAGATGGTGCAGCCTGCAAAGCCTAAACTATTTAGGATCTGGCTCTTTACAGGAAAATTTTGCTGATGTTTGTGTGCAGTATTCAATAACAAAAAACCATGCACCACGTATCTCAGAAAGGACTTACACAGAACCATGGGAGGTTGGGTCCTTTTTGCTAAATACATCTTTAGGGGCATTAAACAGACTGGAAAGGTGTGAATTAAGATGTTCACAGTGGTTCTTATCTCTGAGCAATGGTAGGCCTTATGCAGTAGGCTGTTTTTATTTTTATTTATCTATGTCTTCTAATTATTCAAGGAAAATTACAGTATAGTAAGAGAAAAGAAAAGGTCAGTGAACAACACCAGCCACAAGTCAGTAAACTTCCCTCCTGGAGGCCATGGAGTCTTGAAGATCACCAGCAAGGACATTTCTGAGGATTCAGGCAAGCTGCGAAGGGTCACAATCTATGCCAAAACCCCTTACTCAGCTGGGATTATGACTAAAAAATAAATACCATAAAACATCTACTTCGGCAACAAGTTAAACAAAAAAATATTTACCAACACAGTGAAGCACTGTCTTGCTCAAGGAAAATCATCATTGCCCACTTTTTATGTTGGCAATGTTCCAAAATGTCTCTCAGGATGCCTGAGGACCACGGAGGCCATCCAAAACACACGAGGATAGCCACCGCGCTAAGGGTGTTTGGACATGAACGAAGAGAAGAGAACATCATGGCAGGGATCTGCTTCCTGGTATATCTGACGGCTTTGGACCTGAGGCCAAAGTCAAGAAACTACTGGAGTGTCAGCCAACATTCCAGGTCCCAAGAGACCTCCGCAAAGGAACCGATTCTCCCACGGCATGGCCCAGCCCCAAGGCACAGTGATCATCATCACGTGTGCAATGCCTCCAGAGGAGAGCTGGAAGGCGACCCTGTCCTCTGGGAGCAAGTGACGAGGAGGCGAAGCCAAGGCCACGCAGGCCCCGCTTCCTCACGCCCTCGCTCTCATCAGCATACTGGCCGGGCCCCCCATGGCGTGGTGGGCAGCCCAGCCAAAGAGTCAGCTTGGGCTGTGCCCCTCCCTTCTCTCAGACACCTGCCACATGTCACACGGAAACCCCAGGGCTCATAGCAACAAAGAGATGGCTCCAAGAAGCTAAGCCTTGGACAACTTTCTCTTACTGGGGGAGGAAAAAAAAAAAAAGAAAACACAAAGAGGCAAATGGATTCCACGTGCCCTGCTGCTCTGGCTCCGGTCTGATCTGGGCCACCCAGTAGGTAGCTGCCACCAGTGTTCAGACACGCGTGGTTAGTGGGTCTGTAGTCATTTTTGAAGACGCAAATCAGGGAAAGGATTGTGAAAAATCTCCGTGCTGACCTCAGCCCTGTGAGTCATGAGCCAAGCCGCTGAATTCCAGGCCTGTATCCCCAAGACACCTGGAGGCACGGTGTTCATATTTCCACCACGCTAACTGGCCTGGTTATCCCAGGATTGTAACCGTAACCAACCAGAATCATTGAGGGAGGCCGGCCCCACCCCACCATGAGGACTCAAGTGAAGACAGTGAACGACATGCAATACAAGTTTGATGTAGAAACAGCTCCCACAAAGTGAGTGCTACCCAACAGAAAAATCCAAACCAGACCCACCTCTGGAATTAACCGGAGAGGTCTGGCAGAGGGAAAGCCCAGGTTTTATCTACTCTGCTCCCAGGGGACTCCCAGGCCTGCTCTGGTGTTTCGAGGTCCAGGATCTGCCCAAGAAAAAAAAAAGTCTCCAAGCTGGGCCCAAGTCCTGTTCCTTAGGGGAGGGTCCGTGGCTTTCTGGGAAGGCTTTCCAGATGGTGCCTGGCTGCGGCAGTGCCAAACTCCACAGCTTAAGTAAATGTTGCTGTCCTCCCGTCCTGCCAGGAAAAGGCAAGGGGGACCCACGGCTCCTCTCAGCTGCAGCGATGCTCATTCCTGGGGAGATCAGAGTCCCCCCACCACCTGCCTGCTCCCCACCCCACGCTCTGCCCCCCTCTGGGAGGCTCCTTCCCTCTCTGCTTTTGCAAGCCACTGCCCTGAGCCCCTCCTCTTTCTAGGATGTGCCAGGGTTGGGGGATGCCTGTGGGATATGGGCAGAGAAAAGGGAGGTGGAGAGCCCAGAAGGGCACCACACAGGCCCTAGGGTCACAGATGGCAGAGGTTCCAGCTCAGTCATCACAACTCTGAGAAGAACGCACGAATCCAATCTCCCGGTCTCTGCAGGTGTTTCTCTCCCACCCCCAATCATCACCGCTCCAACCCGGCCCCTTGGTGCGAACAGCCAGCTCGCCCACTCCTGCCCGCACAGGTTTGAGATGCTCCAATCTCCTCCCTCCATGCTGGGGACAAGAACATGAGCTGCTTCTCCCATCAAGCCCCTCTTCCCTCAATCTCTAGACCCCAAGCATCCCAGCTGTCTCCCTGCCCCGAGCGCGCTTCTTAGGAGGGAGGCACAAAGCTTCAGACCAAAGAAGGGAGTAGAAAGATGAGCACCCAGGTGAAGAAGGGACTGGGGGGCACAGGGGGACCCCAAGCAGCCCTGCCAACAGAGGCTGCCTGGCCCAGGGGCAGCGGTCCCCCGCAAGGCAAATCCAGCACAGTGGGCCTGATTTCCCCGTAACCTGAGGGCACCCTGCATGGCTGAATGGCGGCCCCTGCGAGCTGCTGACGCCTGCGTCTGGCTGAGCCATCGAGGAGAAGACACTGTGGCTGTCCGCTGACTCCAGCCCAGCACCCCCAGGATGGCGGCCGGGACCTGAGCTGGAACCTCACACTCAAGCGAAGGGGACCACGCAGCTAGTGCTGAGCGCTCTGATTTGAAAACTGACGGCTAATTCTCTACCTTGCCATCACGTGCCCTCGGCCAATCTGTGTTCCCCTCGCCGCCACTAAATTTAGTTCTGAGTGACCGCGTGGATGTTTCTGCTTCTCCTGTGAAGCAGGAGAAAGCACTGTGGGCACTCGGCGTTGCTCCGAGGGCCCTGGCCAGAAACGCTGCGTTTCTCAAAGGATTCCAGGAGAGAAGCAGGAGACTCTTTGGCCACCAGGTGCCCACCCTGCAGGGGGCGGACCGAGCCTACCTGGGTGACCCCAGGCCTGGAATCTAATCTCTTGTACCCCAAATGGTATCCTGGGGATCACTAGGTATGCAGAGGGGACTTTTGCTGTCACGCATTTTTTATGCATGCTCCCAACGTGAAGATTTTTAGGGCTGATACAATTTCTTTCTTTCTGAGATGCTGCGTGATTGTGTCATCAAGCCCCAACAAGGCAACCAGCAGAGGGGTAAGCCTCAGTGTCACCCAGTGTTCCCAAATAGTTGCCTCTGAACACCAGATGTTAGGAGTTCCCTCACGGAAGGGCAGGTTTTTTAAAAGGAGCTGTTGGGGAGTGTCCAGCTCCTAGGACAGGAGGCAGATGAAGCGGCGTCCCCACAGTGACCCACAGAGAGGACAGCTCCTCTCATCTGGCACCCCAGGCTGCCCCAAGTGAATGGGCCACCCAGCACCCCCAGGAAGGGCGAGGGACTTGAGGGAGGTCACGTGGGCCTCTGCCCCTTGCCCTCTGACATTCCTGGAGCTGTGTCACTCACCACCCGGCGGACGGCCACCTCCTCCTCAGCTTGGAGGAAGCGCCTTGGCCAGCCTCTGCCTGGGCCTGGCTTCGGCACACCCCAGCCAAGCCCCCGTAAATCTCCACAAACGCGGCTGCCGCCTGCACATCTCCCACGGTGGGGCCGGGGTGCATATGGTGCTCCGCGTTAGCAGCTGAGCTTTAAAAAAAGTACAGCCTTTCATCTCGGTGAACCGGCTTCCAGACCAGGAGGCTGGAGGGAGGCCGAGTCACTCTGGGGCTCAGGAGGGGAGCCGGAGCCTTCCACCTGAAATTTACTTCCCAAGGCATTTCAAACTAGTATCTGCTCAAAAGGCCCCTTTGAAAATGAAATAGTACTTGTCATTCCCGAGTTTGCCAATTTCAAGTTGTTAATACCCTTTAAACCTGCAGCTATAGCCCTGTGGCATCCGATCCCATTCGATCTCGGAACCTAGCAGGGTTGGGCCTGGTTAGTACTTGGATTGGAGACAACCTGGGAACACCAGGTGCTGTGGGCTTGGGAGACGGACCTGACAACCCACTCCCAGAAATCAATCTGGCATTGAAAATCCTATGAACAGGAGAAGCACTGACAATAGTGTTTCGCCTGCTGTATGTAGGGTTGCTATGAGTAGGACACCGACTCGATGGCACCTAACAACAACAACAATATCATCTAAAATGTGAGGGGTTTTTTTTGTTTTGTTTTTTTTTTTTTTTTACAATACTTGGGGGCTGAACCCAGGGCCTCACACACGCTAGACAAGCGCTCCACCACTAAGTTGTACCCCAACCCTCTTTTTTTATTTTTTCTTTTGAGACAGGATCTTGATACATTGCACAGGCTTCCTCTGGCCTCGAACTCGTAATCCTCCTGCCTCAGCCTCCTAAATTGCTGAGATTACAAGCATGCACCACTGTGTCTGGCTAAAATATATAACTTTATAAAAGACCAAAAGAGAAGTGTCTATCAAGGAGAGAATAGCTCTTATGCTTTCGACTGAGTGAACGTGTTTTAAGCCAATTTATAAATGGGATGATTCTTTTCTAAAGTTCTGATGAGCAAAGAGATTAGTTGCCACCCTCATGCCCAGCGGGTGTCCCTGCTCCTTCTCATTCCCTGCCCAAGGTGGAAGGTGGCTGGAAAGGAACAGGAGGAAGAAGCCTGATAGGGCAGTTTTCCTAGAATCGCCTGGAAACTTTTACTTTCTGTTTCCTCTGCTGATAATGACTGTCTTCGGCTCTGCAGCCAGCTCCCCTCTCCCCCTCCCAGCCCCCTGTTGCTGCAGCCATCCCCGAGCTCCAGTATAAAGTTTGGCTTTTGCAGCAGGAAGCAGCTGGGCCAAGCAACCAGCGAATGATAATGACCTCCGAAATCTGCTGTTCGCTCAGCAACAATAGGGCGCTCAGTCTACCGGAAAATTGTGTTCATCAGCTAGCTCTGCTCAGTTACTAATTGACATTGCCAAATATTTTAAGAACAATTGGAATGCACAAAAAAAAAAATGAAGATCTTAATCCTCAGACTTAAATTTTTTCTCTTTCTGTTTCTAGCTCCCCCCCCCCCCATCATCTTTTGGATGCTTGGATTTGTTTGTGTGGAGCAGGCAGTAGTTGTTGTGAATGGGGGCGGGGAGGGGCAGCCACATGAGAAAGAGAGGTAGGAAAGAAAGAAAATCTATCATATCACCGTACGCCCGATAGGAATGCAAGCCAGCTCCTGATAAAGGCTTTTGATGTGTGGTCAATGGGCCTACACAGGGACGAGACCCAGCATTCCAGGAATGCGGCTCGGGCCACAAAAGGGAGACCCCACAAGGCTTTCGGCCCAGCTGATCAAATAATCCTTGCCCATCTCAAAATATTATAGCAGAAGAAGGAGGGGTTAACGGTATTTTCATCTTTGCCTCTCTCCCTGGCTTTCCATTGATTATGCAACTTGGCCGACTTTATTTAAGGAACAGAGGGTCAATGCATTCAATTATCCCATCCCCACCACCAAGGCTTCCATTATTCCCACTCCAAAATTATGGGGGATTTGGAAGGTAACTGCCCCGTTGGATGTCGTGAACGGGATCGTTTCTTAGTACATTAAGTTTTAATTATTCGAAGTGTGGCTTCCAAAGCAAAATCTGAAGAAACAGAACTTGGGTCGTTTTCTGACTCGGAGGAAAGCCCGGATCTGAGCCTGGTCTCGGAAGAGATTTTAGGGAAGGATGCAAAGCGGAATGCCATCAGAGGGCTTGCACGCACGACATCAAAACAGCCGCCCCACTCTCTAAATGTCATAAAAGAGGAGAATTTATAAGCTGCTGCTTTCCAAATAGTTTCCCTTTGCATGGTACATGGAGGCAGGCGTGACATCTACCATGTTGTGAAATCACGGGTGAGTCAAACAACAACAACAACAACAACAACACAAAGGGGAGAGATGGGGAAGGGAGCTGAGTGACGACTTCTGTCTATTTTCTGTTCGAAAATCCGACCCTCGATCTGTCAAAGGTCCTGGTTTTCGCAGTTGATCTTCAGCTTGGTTCTCAGCAGCTTGGAGATGCAAAGAACAAACACATTTTCTGGTTCACTGGAATCATTTTCACATGTTCACTGATTCAAACATTCTTTTGCTCACATAACAAACAGCTGCATCCCACATTAGCCCAGCCACTGACAGTCGCCCATCTCGGCAATAACTGTTTGATTGCAAACTTGACCCCTTCCTCGTCTCGGTCTGAGCAAGACATTTTTAAACAGCCATTCCGTTCCCAATCCTCCTTTGCAAAGAATTACATCAGATAACAAAGGACGTCTCTGCCACTCATTGTAAGCCGTCTTCTAGAGATCTGTTCTAAGAGGCTCTGGTAAAAAGGTTTTTTATGATGAATTCAGAACTACTATCATGTTAAGAGCAGCGATTTATAAAGAAGAATTCATTGGTTAAGATCAGAAAAAATAGTTTCTCAGGCCCTACTGACCCAGTTTTCAACAAAAAAAAGAATCAAGTGATGCAAATTAAGTTTTGGACATTGTTATGCAGTCTGAGAAATTTGTAAAACCCTGTTTTGCAGTTATTTCTTAATAGAAGCCTTAATAAGTACTTCTTTCTTTACTTAAGAGCTTAAATGTTTTTTTCTCCCATTCACCTTGCAGGTTTCTCTCTAACAGGTAATAATAAAAATGTGCATTGTGTCAAGATTTTTATGTAAATGCTTGTTTTAATGGCACTTTACACAAGCGGTACTTGTTGGAAATAAGAGGGGAACTAACCAGATTTGGTTGAGAATCCTAAATCCCAGGAAAACTTGAATGTGCCAGACGTGCAGCTGATTTGGGCTGCATATTGGGATGCTATCAATTTTCCTACTTAGTCAGAAAATTATGAAAGGGTCTAATTTGAATATGAAGAAAACAAAGAAGTCAATCCGAAATGAAAGAATCCGTATTCACAATTGCGAAATCCTTCAATGGGGTAAATAAAAGTGGGGAGGTAAGCGCAACTCAAGTGTGATTCTCTTTTGAGTTAGGAGCACGGTTGGTTCTTCTAAGCAAGATGGGTTTTTTCAACAGAGCATTTAGAGATAGGGAAGCAACAGAGATAGGAATAGCACGAGGCTATCACTTGGCCAGAAGGTGAGAAAACACGGCAAACACATCATTAATGCAGCCGAACATTTGGTGTTGGAATATTCTGCTAAGACCTTCTCACTGCAGCAGGTCTGGGAGAAGGACAGAAATCTGTCCATGTTAATTCTACGTCACTCCAGAAACTTAGGGGAGCCAGCGTGCTCCCAGCTCCCTGCCCCTGCAAGGTCCCCGATCCAAAAACAGTTGAGACCACATCCCCAGAAGAGGGGACCCCTTCCAGGGAGCTTGGAAAGAGTCCCTGGGGACAGGCAGTGGGGTGCCCACCCCGTGCCACCCCCATGGTTTAGAGACCCATCTCCACAGAGTCCTCATTGGCAAGCTGGGAAACTGGCAAGCCCTTCCCTTGGATGGGAGTCTGCTCCAGGCAGTGGTTTTTCCATGCTGCCTGACCTCATCCTTCATGGCACTCACGGTCCTGGTTATGTTCTTCCACAGTGTCTCACCAGTAATAAATCGCCAGGGAGTGCAGGACTTCAGGAGTAGACAGTGTGTTTCATGGGTATTTAAGCAGTGGCAGTAAGTGCTATCGGAATCTCTGGAATGTACAGCTCAGATTTATGTGTCTTAACAATTCTTTGCCGGTTTGTAATAAGCTGGCACACTCACACTTTATTTTAATACTAATTTTTGTCCTAGGAGAAGGGGAGGCCGAGGCATAAGAATAACAACACAATCGAACTGGCATCTACTTAATAACGGCAGCAGCAAATTGCCTCCAAGACCGAAATATTCATGGAAACCGCGAAGGGAGGGGGGGAAAAAGAAGAGGAGAAAAAACTTTTAAAAAATGACCCTCACCAGTGTGCACATCTTTAACAGTGGGCAATGCAGTGCCTGGAGGTGCCTCAAACTGTCTTTCATTTTCTAGACTTAATGGCTGATTGCAGAAATCAATGTTGCCATTAGTAACAGGGTATTTGTTATGGCATGATTTCCTCTGTTGTTAGGCGGCAGAATGATTACAGTATTAGCGAGGTGCTTTCTTTATAAAGGGCTGGAGATATAACTTTCAATTTAGTATCCATTAGGAAAGGGACTTTGGAAACGGGTGGAGGCAACCTCTTACCTGCTGTTTGGTACTGATTTTAATTCATCCGTCTTAGGCTAGTGTGTATTTTTGGTTTTTTTTTTTTTTTTTTAAACAGGGCCAGGAAGCTTCAGCGTTCCACAGACATTTTGATGACAGATTTTCTGCTTTGCTATTTTAGACCCCAAAGCTGTAGCGCCCGCGTAACAGTACAATTTAAGACATGCAGGCACCGCATCTGGGTTTCCAGGCACTACGCATGGCTGAACCCTGGGAGGACAGGGGTGTGGCTAGCCAGGTCAGATGGACCTGGTAGGCCAGCCAGGTTGGAAATTCAGAAGGAGGCCGGAGGTAGGTTTGGCCTGGAGAGGGAGACATGGAGAGACTTCCCCAAGGAGAGACGAGGGGGAATGTCCTAAGGAGTGAGGGGAAGGAGATGCCAGGGTTCTGCATTCGCATCCATGGCTGGAGCCAAAGCCCAGCTCCTGGGCTCCAGAGACCAGGTGATGATGGGTAACATCAGGGGGTCCATGGAGCCGAGCACCTGCTGAGGAAGGGTAAGCTGGGCCCTGTTACAAAGCATGCCACCTGGCTGTCTCCACCACACAGGAGGGGATTGGCCGTCTGTCCTGGTAGCCAGAGGCCAGGGGAAGGCCAAGCAGTTAAAATGACAGCCCTTTCCTTGACACAAGGTAGCCTGGTGGAAGGAGAGGCTCCACCGATCACCCAGCCGCGCTGACCAAGGAGCCACGGGAGGGAGACCATGCGCAGAGCCTGGCAGCCCCAGGCCAGGCCCTTCTGGGGAGCTGCAAGGGTCCCACCTCCCTGGCCCACCTACCTGAGGAGGCTGGTGAGGAGGGGTGCGGGCTGTCCTCCTGGGCGCTCCCGGTCTGGGAGAGGCCCCCTCCGACCCCGCTCTCCTCGGTGACGTTGGAGGAGCCCGGCGTCGTGGAGCGGCTCACGGACTGCGACTCCTGGTCACTGCCAGAGCCACGCCGCTCATCCAGGCCCGTGTGAAGCCCGTCCTCGTCCGTCTTGCGGTCCCTCTTGTGGACGCGGGAATGCACGACCACTTGGTGGTAGGTGCGGAACACCCGCCCGCAGTCCGGGCACTCAGTGGGCTTCTCCTTCATGCTCCCAGGGCCCTGCAGGCTGTACTCGAGCGTCTGGTTCAGTCCGTGCGACAGAAACTCCCGAGTGCCTTCTAAGGGGTCGAGCTTGCTTGGCAGGTCCCTCTGACCGCCCGCCTTCGCGCTGTGAACCAGGTCAGCAGGCACTTTCTGCTTGCTGCCATCTGCTCCCACCAGCACGTACTCGCGCTTCTCCTTGTCGAACATGACTCCCGCGCTTGCCAGAGTGGACTCCTGGCTGCGCTGGAGCGGATGCCCTTTAGCTAAGAAGCCGTGCTCCATGGCCATGCCCCTGGCCATGGACTGCCAGGCTTGGTAGCTGCTCACAGGGTCCATCTCGGCTGCCTTGGCCGCCGCCTGCAAGCGCTCGATGCAGCTGGACTTCAGCGGAGGCACCAGGTTGAGGCAGCCCAGGAGGGAATGCTTGTCGCCCTCGGGGACGCCGCCGTGGGCCACGCTGGAGATGGGCGCCAGCAGCTTGCCCAGCACCTCCTTCTCCTTCATGGGCAGCTCGCCTTTGCTGTACAGCTGGCCGGGCTCGCTCAGGCCGGCCTTGTCCGGGGCCACGAAGCCGCTCTGCAGGCAGGAGAGGTACCTGGAGTAGAGGTTGGCGTGGGCCTCCTGGGCCAGGCCGCCCATGGGCACCGGCACCTCGGGCTCGCTGGGGGACTTGTTCTTCACGGCCAGCTTGTTGAGGTGCACCTTCATGTGGTTCTTGAGGAACCAGGGCTCCTTGAAGCGCCGGCCGCAGATCTGGCAGCAGTGCTCGAAGGAGTCCTTGTGCTTGCGCATGTGGCCCTTGAGGAACCACGCCTGGCTGAACACCTGGCCGCACACCTCGCAGCGGAACTCGTTGGCTGCCTGCTCGCCGCCGCCGCCCGCGCCCTGGCCCTGCGCCGACTCGGCGGTGATGTGCGCCTTCTCCACGTGGCCGATGAGCTCCTCCTCCTGCGAGGCGGCGAAGTCGCACAGCGTGCACTTGTAGGGCTTGTGCAGGATGCGGATGTGGCGCTCCAGCTCCTCGCGCTTTTTGAACTTGCCCTTGCAGAAGGTGCAGCGGAAGCCGGCTGCGGGCGCCGCCGCGTCCTCCTGCGCGCCGGCCGGCTTGGGCGAAGGCACCGGCAGCGCCGCGTCGGGCGCGCCGGGGTTGGCGGGCAGGGCCAGGTGGCAGGTGGCCAGCGGCGGCGCATGCGCCAGGGGCTTCAGGTCGGGGCGCGGAGGCAGCAGGCTGCCCTTCATCTGCTTGTCCCGCAGGATGGCCCGCTCCTCCAGCTCGTGCAGCAGGCGGTTCTCCTCGCGCACGCGCCCGCGCCCCTTGCCCAGGTTGCCCAGCTTGTGGGTCCGCAGGTGGATCTTGAGGTTGCCCTTCTGCGCCGCGCGGTGGTCGCAGTAGGGGCACTTGAAGGGCTTCTCGCCCGTGTGAGTGCGCATGTGCAGCGAGAGGATGCTGTTGAAGCGGAAGCGCTTGCCGCACAGCGGGCACGGGTACTTGCGGTTCTTGCGGGCGTCGTCCTCGATGTCCGTCATCTGGGACATGATGCCCAGGTTCTGCCCGTTGAGGAACTGCTGGAGATCCACGCGCCCGTTGAGGCTGGTGTCCACGTCGCGGCCCAGCTGGTTGGCCAGGAGGGCCATCTGGCTGCCCATGGGCTGGCCGCCCACCGCCCCGTGGGCCTTGTCGTCGAGGGGCGCCACGGTCTTGTCCTCGGGGCTGGGCCGCGGGTGCAGCTCCGGGAAGGCATGGCTGAGCTGAGAGGTGATCTGGTGCAGCTTCTGGCTCATGGCATACTGGCCGTTGAGGACCGGGCTGCTCAGATGGGGCTCGGCGTCCGGCGCCGCCGAGGACACACCAAGGCACAGGCTCGCTTCTTCCATCCCTGCAAAGAGAGGCAGAGTTCAGATGGGTGCCAGCGAAGGCGGCGCCAAGGGGCGGGCGGGGAATTTGCATTGTGGGCCTTACCTACACATAATAATGCTGAGGAATTCTAGTCAAAAACAATAATAAAAAAATGAATTATTAAATGCCAATTATGCAATACGGCATGGCTCCTCCAATTTGTTTTGGCGATAGATCGTCTTCCTTGTATTTTCTATTTACAGACAGCAATTATTCATTCACACTTAAATTATTAATGTTTTACCACTTTCAACACCTAATAATGAATCAAGGGGCTGCGTGAGAAACTTTGCCTCCTTTCTTCCCACGGAACACCTCTACCTGTTGGTTCAGTCCGAAGTTTGCCTTAGAGTAAAATGGATTTCACTGAAATACCAGACAGACTTGCTGGAACTTTTGTTTCTGCTTACTATATTGGATACACTCACCAGCCTGAGATGAAAGAGATCATTTTATGATTTGGCCCCCCAAAATATAAAACCAATGGCATGATATTTACTGGTACATAATAAAACAAGATAATGTTTTGGGAAAAAAATAAAATAAAGGACAGGCTTTAGAACAATAAAAGGGATTTTGCTTTAGTCAACAAAAAGTGCAGTAATATCTCATTAAGCTGATTAGTATGCTGCTTAGGAGCAGCGCTAGGTGCTGTAGCACATGATTATAATCATAAAAATCCTTCAGTGTTTGCAAGGAAGCATTAACGAGGTATATTAAATTTTAAGGAGACTGCAAGTAGCGGCTTTGCAAACCTCAGAGATTAAGATTTAACCCTTGTGCTACGAAACACTGTTACTTTGTCATTTGGTAACTGTGTCCATCAAAGGAAGTATAAATTACCTCCTGAGGAATCTTACTGGATTGTTGAGACTGTTCACATCTGGGTGGAAGGAAAGACTCATCATCTACCGGGCTCTTCCTGTCCTTCCACGCAAGATGTTTGAGGCAGGGACTTTGATTGGGCTTAAAGAGATCTTTTATAGAACTAGATAAAAACCAATTAAAATCCAGGGCCGATGCCACAGGAAGTCTCCACCAAGTTTGAGTGTTTTTAATGACTTTCCCAGTATACAGTAATGAGTACAAATTGTACCTGCAGTATCTGTTTTGCAGAAAATTAGAACTCAAAGCTGTTTGTTAAACACCAGCACTCAGAGCTAGTCTGCATAATTGTCTTTAATAGTCCCCTCTGCCCCCTCCGCTGCCCCATGCAGAACAGTGAAAGCCAGACCATTCCCGGTGGGTCAAAGGTTACAGCCTCCTCCAAGGAGCCCGACTTTGAAAGGCAGTGAACCCCTGCCTGTGGTCCTTCTACTCCCAGACATGTCATCCCCTGAAGGAGTCCGAATTCATTTCCCGCCATTAGCTTGGTTTTTCCATATCTCTGGTCAGTAGTCCAATGTGATGGGGTGTTGGCTGGCCATGTGGTCCAGGGGCTGTGTTTAACCCCAGCTGGAACTGTGGGGTCAAGCCTTTGCTCCTGTGGGGACCTGTGAGGACAAAGCCCAAGTGTGGAAATGCATTCGGCACTGGTGAGATCTGCTGCTTGCTGGCCTCCCTCCAGGCAGGGAATGGCAGGGAGGATATCCAATGGTATAAGCTTCACTTCCTGGGAAAGAGCAGAGGGGCTGTAGGTCCATATCGCTATGGAGTGGAAGAAAAGGACATGGGAGCTTATTTCCAGGAGAAAGAGGGATGGCAACCAAGGCGCAGAGTTAACTGTGTCCTCACATGGTGGAATGAACAACCTGGTCCACTTTCACACACACACACACACACACACGGGGAGGTACCTGGTTCCTCGCAGTAAATGAAGGTTCCCAACTTGCCATCTTCCCTTTCTGTGTCTGGCAGCAGGCTACACCAACATAAAATTAAGAACAGGCCCATTTTGAAGACTGACCAGAAAGGAGCTCATTTCTCTGGAGATCCTTGCATTCATTCAACAAACCTGCTCAGTTCCCACTGTGGGCCAGACCCAGTCCCTACAGACACAATGGACATGACTGCCAGCCAGAGGAGTCAGCACCTGCTGACCAGCAGGGAGAAGCAGGCCCGGGGTGTCGAAGTTGCTGGGGGCTCCAGGCAGATGACAGTGGCTTCTGGGGCCCTGTCCGGAGCCCTTTCTCCACCTCCCAGCGCCATCCAGCAGTGCTGGCTTCTCTCCTGAGTAAGGATGGATAGAGCCCCTGGAGCTGCCGAAGTGTGCTCAGAATGCTGCCCACCCGCACTGGGGAAGTTTGGAAAGTCCACAGCCAGCACGGCTGGCCCACTTCCCAGGACTGCCCGGTGGCCAGCACAGAAGCCAGGAGTCCAGGAAGCCCGGCTATTTTCAGGTTGCTGCTGACGAGCAGACGCCAGGTCAGCAGGAGAGAGAGGGAGCTGACAGTGCAGCGCAGCACACCTGGGATCAGGTGGGATGAGGGCATCAGGTAGAAGATCAGGCCCTCCCCCCCAGTCACGTGTCAACTGCTGGCAGGGGAGTTTTCAAACTTGGGCTGAGCGTGGAATTCTCTTACTCTGCTCGAAAAGCAAAGAAGTCCTTTTCCGAGTCAACAAAGCTCTTTAAACTCCCTCAAGCAACTGGGGTTCAGATGCCATTGCAGGTGCCTCAGGGAGGGGATAAAGAATGTTCTGGAATGTCTTCCCCAGCTCTTTGCAGAGTTCCCTTCCTTTTTTGATGCTGTTCTGAGCCCACCACTCCCCTGTGGGAGAGTCACATTGCCAGCCCCTTCCTGCCCCCTGGCTAACTTCCTGCTTCCCAGCCCCATGAGGCAATGCGTGATCATGTCCTCTTTCCTGGACATGATCTTTCCCATGAGGGTAGGGTGGCCTCAGTCACTGCTGAAGCCCAGGGCTTGGAGCAGAGCTGGTTCCTTGCAGGCTCCCAGCTCGGTGGATAAGTGACCAATAACCCGCGCTGCAAGCACACCCTCACCTTGCCTTCCAACAGCTACGGTTAGATCCGTCCACGCTGAAAGGGTCTCCAATGACCACTGAGAGGCTGAACGTCCAGAAAACAGCAAGAAGAAGCCACCCACATCACCATTCCTCTCAGTCTTGGTGCCCAGGGGGTCACCCCAGGCTTCAGAGACCTCTGATGGTCTCGCTGCTGGACACTAGGAAACAGACAGTGGCTCACAGAGCCAGGACTTGACGACCATCATGGAGCGCACAGGAGACTCCAAGGTTTCAGAGGATGCAGCCACCTCTGCAGGGGGCACTTCCAGGATTACGGACCCCACATGCGCCTGCGAGAAGCTGGAGCCAAGCAGCCCACTGGCAGGCCAGCCTGCATCAGGTGGGCGTCTGGGAACCCTGAGAGTCCATGGCAGGTACAGCCCAGGCTCCTGTGAGGAGGCCATCGTAACTGCCACCCACCGCTCGACTGGAGCAGGAAAGGGGAGCGCGAGTTCTTGGAAAGACTGCAGGGTAATTGGTGTGCTGTCCCTCGGCCAAAGCAGCTGAGGCAGGATGAGCTGGCCCCAGGCCCGGCCGGGGACTTGCAGAACCTGGGTCGGCCCCAACTTTTCCACACTTCACCCACCCAGGATTCATTTAGCACTGACCTCAGCCATTCGGTAAATATTTGCCAGGGACCTTCGATGGAGCTGGCCTCCAGGGCCTGCCGGCCAAGAAGCTCTTCCAGGGAAGTGATGCAAAGGTCCCTGCAAGGCCGAGTCCAGAGACAGAGTCGGGAGAAACCGTGGCAGCTGCAGTGACCGAGGGTGTGTGTGTGTGTGTGTGTGCGCGCCCGCGTGCCACATGCAAGAATGCAACTCAAGTATGTCTGTGTTGAGACTCAGGCAGAGGTTCCCCAGCTGGTGGCATTTCAGAAACTTACACCAATGTATACTTTGGGAAATTAAGTGATCGCTCATCCTACCATTAAAGGATTGGACCCGAAGGCTGCCGTGGGCGCTCCCGGGCTGGAGGAGGTGGGCAGCCTGCTAAGTCGCCACTGTTCTGTGCTGCGGGAAGGTGTTCCTGCCCCTTTCTCCAGTGCTGTGCACAGCGGGCACCCAGAGAACGCCTTCCTGAGAGAACCACGCTGCTCCCCCACGGGCCCCGGAGCCATTGTCTTTCAGTGAGTGTCCTGCCACACAGCTGCCCCTGTGGCCAGGTCCTGACAGAGCAGACACGCACCTCCACACACAGCCCTGTGTCCCGGTGGCCACAGTTTCCAGGGAGCAGAGTGTTTAACCATCTTTCAGCAGCAGACTTGGCCAGGGTCTTAGCACCCACGATCCAGGAGCTAGGGGACCGTCCCACATGGAGCAGTCAGGGACCAGCCACAGGCCTGGCCTTAAGGCAATTAAGCAGCATGACCCCGTGAGCAACCTCTACAATGGCTCACAAAACCTCTCCCCTAGGCCGGGAAGCCCTTAGCACAATTAGAAGCAAGTAAACAAACTACTGGACAATGAAGACAACTTGCCCCTGGCCTTCAACTCACAGCCCAGCCCCAAGCATGTGAGGAAGAGGATCGATAAGCCCCAGCTGACTGACGGAAGGAACCAATGAATACATAATTTATCTAACTCTGGAAAGGGAGCCAAATGTCCTCACCGGGGCCGGACGGTTAAAGGCCACTGTACACACAGAACATTACAACCTTCCTCTCCAGTCTTCCCCTCGCCTGAGCTCTGGGTCCTGGTGGGCTCTGGGAATTCAACACCCTGGTCAATACTGATGCAGAATCCAGCTGTGCACATGAGGCTCAGTCATCACAGCATTTCTTGCCACGGTGTGGAAATGCTTGGCTTCTCCCTGGAGACAGACAAAGGCCCCCCAGGGTGAAGCCTTCTGCAGGCCAGAGGGGTCCTCCCTGGCAGGGTAATTTCGTATTTCATGCTGGATCCTCAGCATGTGAGAACTACATTGGGTGCACAGATTATCAGAACACATTCTGCCTCCTCATTTCCATCCCTGCAGGTACAGCGGGCCATTCAGCTGTCTTTGACGGTGCTAATGGTTATTTTGAGTTTGCATTTCTGCCTTCAAAACTATTTCCCGTGCAATATCAATGACAAAAGTTCTCACTTAACTCTTCCAATAGAGCACCTAATTGTATCTTTCACTCAAGATGAAATTTAAAGCTATCAGGACACCAGAAATGCCAGCTGCTAGGAGTCTAAATAAATTTTACACAAAAACACAGTTCCATTTTGCAAGCACAGAAAAAAAAAGTAATCTCATGAATAGTCCAAAAAATATAGATCCTGCCAGTAAGTTGCATGAAAGAGTTTTATCCTTCCTTACACTACAAAAAAAAAAAAAAGAATAGTTGGGAAATAAAATGACTTTCAAAATAACCATTTCAACTGGATGTTTGAAAATCAAATATTGTTGTCTAGCCAAGTACAACTAAATATTCCCTTTTTCATCAACGTGAGGAAAAGCGCTGCCTCGGGCACCTTACAGGAGCCCCACACCTGCCTGGCTGTGCATGGCTGGGGCTTGCCTGGGTTCACAGCAAGCAAGGATTCAAACACAATGTAGTTTTGCTCAAACTATTCTGATAACACACAGTTCTCATAGTAGGTAGACACCCTTCTCAGAAGCCTCCCACGGCCCTAGGTTCCTTTCTGCAACCTGCCTGGCTTCCTTCCGGTTCAGTGAAGCAATTGCTCGGACAACTGCACCTCGCATCCAGCGGCTTCCTATTAAACACTATTTCCCGATTGTCATCGCTCAAACTGTTTAACTAAGGTTGTTATAAGCACAATGCTCTCCTGTTCTGAAACACGGAATGCCAGACCACTGAACCTTTTCAGGGTCATTAAACAGCTGTAAACATTATTACAAAAATAAACCCGAGATTTCATGCTTACATTTTGGCCTAGAGCTTGCTATGCTGAGCAAGTACATTTTTTTTCAACTCCTACAATCAACGCTGGTGACATTTGGGCATCCAAACAAATTACATCACAAACATTACCGAGGTGGCCGGGATACTGAGCGGTTTATTTGCCAGATGATTAATAGATAAACAAGAGATCAGAGCAGGTGACCTGTTCTGTTTTAACTGATGTATAGACAATGCTTTGAGACGGGTCCAGGAATAGTGAAATCCTTCCAGGAGATACTAATAGAAATATGATATTCCAATCAGGGTGTGGAATATGGCAATCGTGTGACTAAAGCAGTCAAGGTGGGGAGTAGGGTCAAACTCGCACACTTTCCCTTTGGATGGAAAGTTGGCCAAAGTGAAGGCCTTCACAGGCTAGAATAGTGAGCAGGTATTGGCCAGGATGGTGACATACACAGGGCCACACAGCTTCCATATTGGTGGGACAAGAGTTGGAAGACCAAGAAGAGGAAAGAATAAAAAGTATTCTTTTCTTTGGAACTTTGGGTGATGGCAACATTCCCAAGGGAAAAGAGGTCTCTCCACCATGTTGGATTTTGGGGTCTGGATTGGCTCTGTGGCCCTTGACTGAAGATAGACAATAAGCCCATCATTGGGAAAGGAGGACAGCCACAAAGGGATCTCCAGGCCATCATCTCAGAATAGAGAAGACTCTGGTCAGGGTCCCTGGGTCACTGTCTGCCCCATGCACATAGCCAGGCACACAGGGGCTGGGGATGGAATTAGAACTTTGTATGGAGTGTTTGCTAAGACTATGGGCTTTCAGGAAGTGTAAGACCTCAATAAAAGAGCGATAACAATAGCCATTACCACCATCACCGCCACGACTATCTCCATCATCACATTCATCGTCATCAACATCATCACCTTCATCATCACAGCCAGGGTTTGAACATGAAATGTCCCTTGTGGGCTAACATGTTGACTGCTTGCTCCCCAGCTGGTACTGCTATTTTAGAAGGTTCTGGAAGCTGTAGGAGGTGGGACCTAGCTAGAGGTCATTGGGGGTGTGCCTTGGAAGGTTATACCAGCTCCCTTGTCCCCTCCTTACTTGCTGCTTCCTGTCTGCCATGAGATGAAGAACCTCCTCCTCCACATACTCCCTCTGCCACAATGTTCCACTCAAGTGCATTTGGCCAAGTGACCACGGATATAACCCTCTGAAACCATGAGCCATAAGAAATTCTTCCTTCTCTAAGCTTTTCACTGAGGGATTCTGGTCACAGCAATGAGAAAGCTCATGATCACCACGGAGATCTTCATCATGACCACCACTGACACCATCTTCAAGCGGCCTCGTCACATCTCCATCAGCAGCAGCATCCACATCTTCACCCTCTCCTCCTCCCCCTGAAAGATGTGCCAGCCCCATGCTAAGTATATCACAAGTGTTATCTTAACATTAGCCTTATACCACACCACCCTGGCATCCGATCTCATCAGAACTTGGAGGCTAAGCAGGGTCTGGCCTGGTTAGTCCTTGGATAGGAGACGCCCTGGGAACACCAGGTGCTATAGGCTTGGGAGAAGGACCAGGCAACCCACTTCTGAAGTAATCAGCCATTGAAAGTCCTAAGAATAGCTAAGAAGCAACTGGACATAGTGCTGGGCATGGCAGTGTCAAGTAGTGTTTCATCTGCTGTACATAGGATCGCTGTGAGTCAGACCCAGCTCCACACCACCAGACAACAACAGCAATACCATTCTAACACTAAAAATGACAAAACTGAGTTTCTGAATATTAATGTCATCCCAGGTCATACAGCTGGGACACCTGACTCCAGAGCCCAAGCAAGACATGCCTGCGGGCAGGCTATGCCGGATGTCCACATCCTGAGCATTCTTGTGAGGCTGGATGCTGAAAGTCAGATGCTAGTTCCTTCAACTGCAAGGTGCATGGGAGAGAGAAAGCCACAGCCATTGCCAAGTGTGGAAGAGGCCAAGGAATGCATGTGCCAAGAAGGAGAAACTTGTAGTGCATTTCCGAGAGAAAGCATCTCAGGAGACCGGCAAAAGCAGGGCAGCCATGGCAGATGCAACGGATCCAGAAACGTGACATACCTCTTACTCGCTGGCTGGAAGACCAGAAGATTACACAAGTCTATTTTTAGGCTCTTCTGTTTTCTTATTATCTGTGAGAGGCTGGGGTTTAGCTCTGTTGCTAGAGTGCTGCTCTGTATGCTCTGAGGTCATGAGTTCGATTCCCAGCACCACAAAAATGGAAGCAGGATGTGGCAATCCACGTCCAAAGCAATTCTGAAACAATCTGCCATTGAAAACTCTATGAATAGCAGAGAAGCACTGACATACTGCCGGGCATGGCTCAGTGTCGGGGAGTGTTTGGTTCTGTTGTACATCAGGTCGCTATGAGTGGGATCTAACTCGATGGCACCTAACAACAATATCTATAAGGGCTAACACATTGTTCTGCACTCTCCTCTCCTGAGTCAAGTGGGAATGATGGGGAGACAGTGTCACCTGATGTGTCATTAATATGAATCTAATTGCATGCTCCCTGCTGGAATCCCTGTGACTGCGGGCACCTGCAGAGCCTCAGTTTCTTTATATCTACGATGGACTGATATTAACTGTCCTACTGACGTCACAGGACTTTGAAAGGGCAAGTTGGGGCATGAAGAAGAAAATATGGCATTCAAATGACTGAAGTAACCTGCATAGTAACCTTACTCAGAGGTGGGCCACAATATTTAGCATTGCTTTTCACATCCAGGAAGCATGCTGTCTTTGTGAGCTTTGTATTGCCGTGATGAAAAGATCTGACATAAAAAAACCTAAGGGAGGAAGGGTTGGTTTTTGCTCATGGTTTCTGAGGATTTGGTTCATGGTCACTTGGCCCCATGCACTTGGGCAGAATATCATGACACTGGCAGCATGTAGGGCAGAGAAGCTCCATCTCATTGTGGACAGGAAGGTGAGAGAGAGAGAGAGAGAGAGAGAGAGAGACAGACAGACAGACAGACAGACAGACAGACAGACAGACAGACTGGGAGTGGCCAAAGACAGGATGCTCCACAACCTCCTAAAAGAGTGCTACCAGCTGGGCCCCAACCATTCCATACAGGAGCCTGTGGGAGACATTTCATTTCATACTGTGGGAGATATACATTTCATTCATACCATAGCACATGCCGATTTGCTAGTCAGTGCAGAGAGGTAAAGAACATAGGGCCCAACCATGACATAAAAAGTGGTTCATAAAAACACTCCCATTGCCAATCTTATCGGTGCCTCTGTAAAGCAGGATTCATATCACCCAATAGCTTCATTAAATATCTTGTTGTTGTTGTTAGGTGCCATTGAGTCAGTATCTGACTCATAGCGACCCTCATAGGGTTTTCAATGGCTGACTATTTCGGGATTGCCTTGGGAGTGGATTGCCAGGCCCTGCTCCCATTTTTGCGGTGCTGGGAATTGAACTCGGGACCTCAGAGACTGCAGCGCAGCGCTCTACCCACTGAGCTAAATCCCAGCATTAAATATCTAAGGTGGCAAAAATGTGGGAAGATCTACAGATTTGCCAGCAAAGTAAAACCAGTTTCCAGTATCGGAAAGTTGACTGAGAGATGACTGGGCTCCAGTGCTGAAGCAGAGGGATCTGCAGCCTGCTATGAGGTTGGAGCATGGGAGAGAGAAGAGAAGGCAGGCTGGGCGGCTGAGAGGCTAAGCCCTGGCTGAGCGGTGAGCAGATCCCTAGGTATAGAAGAGGAAGAAGGGTGCGTGAAGACAGGGATCACACATGCAGAGGTGGACCAAGCACAGCGCGCTCCAGGGAAAGAGGGGCGATGGGGCAGCAATGTCCAGCCTGGTGCAGACTGGAATGGCCATTTGTATCCGGGTAAAATGGGCTTAGGCAGCTCTTACCAGAGGGGTAGCATAGCCTGCAAACCTCACAAAGCCGGTGAAGCCACCTCGGTTCCTCTATCAGGTTCTGTGAAAAAGATGCCAAGATGCTAACGTCCAAAGACCACAAACACCATCCAGTCTGTGCCACGGAGCCCATTCGCTGACAGCCATCGCTGACAGGGCTGCGTGGTCCCGTCTCCAGAACTACCTCCAGCCACGCCTGTGCTCTTGGCTATAGAGGCTATTTCCTACTGGATGTGGATCAGAATGGAAGAAAAAGTAAAGTGGAGAAAAACTCCTGGCCCACAAACCAAGCTCGTGAAGGCCAGAGCTCTTGAGATACAGAGGACTCCTGAGCACGAGAGAGAAGATGGCAGGCAGACTTGAAGGAAGCCATTGCTCTTTCTTCTCTGGCTTTGTAACACAGCAAAAGTGAAAGAAGGACCACTACCCAGACTCCCCCGCAGCCCACCCTCACCTCTCCAGAGCTGACAGCCCAAATCCATCCTCCATGACCAAGCCTGAGTTTGCCCTCTCCAAGAAGCCTTCCTGGATTTGCCCTGGGCTAAAGGTGATGTCCTTTGTTCTCCTTTATCTGTCTGTCTGTCTTTCTCTCTCTCTCTCTCTTTCTTTCTTTCTTTTTCTTCAGTACTGAGGAGTTGAACCCATGGCATCACGCATGCTTTTTGCAAGCACTCAACCACTGAGCCCTATCCCCAGCCCACTTTTTTACTTTGTATTTTGAGACAGGGTCTCACTAAGTTACTCATGCTACCACTGGCCTTGAACCTGTGATCCTCCTGCCTCCACCTCCTAACCAGGGCTGACAGGTGTGCACCCCTGCTCCTGGCACAGAGGTGCGCACTCTTTACACCGAGCTCTTTGCAGTTCCTCTGGACTGCTGGGACACTTTTTGGGGTGTGTGGCTGTGGGACACCACATTATCTCTCAGCTGGGGCTGGGGCTTTGTGGAGAGGGCAGTCTTCCAGCTGGGACCACAACTCCCAGAGTAGCCAGCTCCTGTCACACCCTCAAAGTCCTGCAGTTCTCCAAACAGGTGACTGGTCGCACAGCGGAGAGGTCGGCGCCCAGAGCGTACAAGAACTGACAGCCACTTCTAAACAGCAGCCTGGCCCTCGTCCTCCAGAATCTGAGCCATGCAGTAGGGTTTCCATTTCTCCTGGAAGGGCTGGTTTGAGAAGGAATTGGCCGGCTACTTCCCTGGAATTGGTTTAGCTCAGCTATGACCCCCACCCGCATTTCTGTCAGCTTGTCATGCTGTGGGGCTTGCGTGTTGCTGTGATGCTGAAAGTTATGCCACAGATATTTCAGGTACCAGCAGGGCCATCCATGGTGGACAGGTTTCAGCTGAACCTCCAGACTAAGACAGATGAGAGAAAAGGACCTAGAGGCCCATTCCTGAAACAATCAGCCATTGGAAACTCTATGAACAGCAGAGGAGCACTGTCAGATATAGTGCCAGAAAATGAGCCCCCCGTGGTGGAAGGTATTCGAAAGACGACTGGGGAAGAGTTGCCTCCTCAAAGTAGAGTTGACCTTAATGATGGGAATGGAGTAAGGCCCCTGGGACCTCCTTTGCAAATGTGGCATGACTCAAAATGAGGAGAAACATAGTGGCTGCAACACTGGGCTCAAATGTGAAAAAGATCATGGGCATGGCACAGTGCTGGGTGGTGTTTTATTCTGTTATGTATAGGGCTGCTATGAGTCAGATCTAACTCAATGACAACTATGTCTGCCTCCATAGGGAAAAGTAAAATAGAAAAAAGAAAGAAGACAAGAGAAAAAAGAAAGAAGGAAGAAAGGAAGGAACAAAGGGAGGGAGAAGGAATGAAGGGAGGGAGGGAAGGAGGGAAGAAGGGGGAAGGGAAGAAAGGGGGAAAGGGGAGGAGAGGAGGGGAGGAAAGCCAGGTGCAGTGGTGCATACCTGCAATCTCAGCATTAGGAGGCTGAGGCAGGAGTATTGGCAAGAGTTTGAGGCCAGCCTGGCCTACCTAGAGAGTTCTAGGCCAGCCTGGGCTACACAGGGAAACCCTGTCAAAAAAAAAAAAAAATCAGAAAGAATAGAAAAGCCCTACACACACATGCTTTTAATAACTGGCCTACCTTTAAAATTATAACACAGAGCTGAAGCAGATACCAGTAGTTGTCAGAAGTCTATTGATTATCTCTCTCTCTCTCTAGCTGGCTTCCTCGCTCTCTTTTTAAACTGAGTTGCTCATGGCAGGAAGTTAGATGTTTAATCCCCTATTAACCTGCCTTGGCTCCCTGCTCCACTGTGGCCCTGGCAGGGAACACTGGCCTCTGAGTGCAGCTGGCAGCCACAGGATCACAGGATGCCTCCTGCCCCGGGCAAGTGGGGGCCTTGGAGCAGGCCCCACCTCCACACCCTTTGCCCCCGATTAAAGCCAATTACACCCAAGCGCTCTGGCTCTACGATAGCGCGCCAAACGGTTTATTTTCCTTTCACTGATGCCTCAGATTTGATTCAGTGCAAAACTAAACATAACGTAAAACGGCCAAATGCAAGAGCGATCAAAGGGGCCTGACGGGGAGGCCTTCCTAGCGGTCAGAGCAGGGATCCTCGCTCACAGAAGCACCTGGGGGAGACAGGAGCCCGGAACTCATCCGCAAGCACCCACGATTGCTGCCAGAGGACATTGGGCTAGTGTAGGATGCTCCGATCCTGGCCTCCCCCTGGCTGATGCTAACCCAGGGAGCCTGGCAGGGCTGGGCAAGGCTCTTGGTCCTTTGTGGCCCTTCAGGCCCCCAGTTCAGCACCCCTAACCCCGAGCTCGCAGATCACCAGGCCGGCCTGGGATGGTCTCATTGCACTGGGCTCCTGGAGGAAGTGGAGAGCCCGGCTCCCCAGTGCCCCAGCCTGAGCAGCAAAAGATGGGCTGGGAGCCAGGGCTGCACGTCGGCCGAGCTCATGGACATGGGGGATGCTGGGAGCCGCTGGTTCCCTGTGGGCATCACTGCCACAAGCAGATGGCCTTGAGGGAAAGAGGTGGCCTTCTTACCACCATGGGGAAAGGCTGCCTTGAGGACAGAGAAGCCAGGACTCCTGTGCTTTCAACCTGGTAGTGACTGGAAAGAGAACTCCTCTGCCTTGGGAAGCAGATGGGGCGCTCGCTGCCTTCTTGCTGTGGTTTGGGAGTGAAGGGTCCCCAAGGCGCCAGTGTAGCGACGGTCAGAGGTGGGGCTTTGGGGCAGTGACTGGATCACGAAGGCTCTGACCTCACCAGTGCGTTAATGCATTATTGGGATATTGGGAGGCTGTGGACCTCGTTGGAGGGAGTGGGTCCCCAATGCATCGCGGATGAAAAACACCTGGAGATGCTGGTGGAACGGATCTGAGTTCCAAGACCTTCTCTCTGCCCTCTGTGGGCCCCAGCTTCCTCTGGAGTCCTCCACCTCCCCCGGCACTCTTGCACTTGCTCCTGCAAATCATTCATTCATTCAGCAAGCATTTCACTGTGTGCCAGGCACAGCGCTGAGCTCTGTAGAGGGAAGACGTGGAACACCCCACCCTCCCTGAGCCCACCATCACACGGACAGGTGGAGCCAGGCTCTGTGGCACACGCCCGTAATCACAGCTACTCAGGAGGCTGAGCCAGGAGGATGGCAAGTTGGAGGCCAGCCTAGGCTGCAAAGCAGGTTCAAGGTCAGCCTGGACAACTTGGGGAGACTCTGTCTCAAAAAAAGAAAGAAAGAAAGAAAGAAAGAGAGGGACTGGGGATGTACAAGGCCCTGCATCCAATCCCCAGTACCATACACACAAAAACTCCGCCCCCAAGAGATGGTGAGGGCATCCGAGCACCACTTGCTCACAGAAGGTCAGAGGCCTTAGCACTTCTCAAGGACAGTGAGATCTCCTTCACCTGTCTCTGGTGTCAGGTGTGAAGGGGGCTCAAGGGATGGCCGACCCTCCAGAGGACACTGTGTCTCCCTCCTTGGCTTGTTCTTGCTGGGCTGCGCCCTCCTCTCTGACCTTCTGCTGACACCACCACCCAGTGCCAAGATGCCCCAAGATCCGGATCCCAGATCTGCCAGCCAGAGCAGGCAGGATTGCAAGGGTGGTTGCCAAGCCCTCCGCTGTGACAGCCCGTCCCCAGGAGCCATGCTCCCAGTGCCCTGGACAGTGCCTTGCACAGCTCCCAGGAGAGGCTGAGTGGATGGAGGACACTGCGCCTACCACAGGTCTGCTGGCCTCCGCTTCCAGCAGCACCTCCTGTCACGGGGGCAGGCACTCCAGACAATTGGCCTCCCGGCTGTATCAGGTGGGCCTGAACCCTCCGCCAGACACGCCTATATCCACCCCAGATAGCTGTGTGGCCAGCAGGGTCTGGCCCTTCTCCTAGTCCCAGTTTCCCATGCGCAAGCCAAGGAGGCCGGCCAGGCCAGCCACTACCCTCAGCCTCTCTTCCTGCCTCCTAGTGGATGCCCATGGCCCACCTGACAGGAAAAGCCCTCCCAGCCCAGCCCTGACCCTGAGCCATCACCAACATGGAGTTGAACCTCACCGATGCCAAGCCCTGAGGGATACATTCAAAGTGAAGCAACGGACTTTTCTTTCCTTACCAGGGCGGAAGAAGCACTCGAGAGCTGGTCTCAGGTCATCAGTGTGTGGGCTGCCCGGTGCTGGACAGCCTGTACTTTACGCCCACAGTGTTGACACCAGTGTCTTCTGCCACCCCCACCTCTGGCCAGGAGGTGTTACCTCGGCAATCACTCTTCGGTTTTGCTGTGTTTTTGTTTTGTTTTCATTTTTGTTTTGTTGTTTGGTTGAGGTGCTGGGAACTGAACCCATGTCCTCATACATGCTGGGCAAACGCTCTACTGAGGTATTCCCTAAAGGAAGGCTTCAGGAAACCCTAGGGCATTCTTAAACCTCAGTAGCTTCTTGTGGACCCATGAGCTACACAAATGCCGAGTGCACTTGTGACCAGGGTTGGGGCATGGGCTGGGATTTGGCTCAGTTGGTAGAGCACTGCGCTGCAGTCTCTGAGGTCCCTAGTTCAATTCCCAGCACCACAAAAATGGAAGAAGGGCCTGGCAATCCACTCCTAAGGCAATCTGGAAACAGTCACCATTGAAAACCCTATGAGGGTCACTGTGAGTCAGATATCGACTGGATGGCACCTAACAACAACCTAAGGGTTGGGGCATGGCGTCACACATCAATAATCCTAGAGACTCAGGAGGCCGAGGCAGGAGGATCACAGGTTTGAGGCCAGAGGCAGCCTGCCTAACTCAGTGAAACCTGTCTCAAGATAAAAAATAAAAAATGGGCTGGGGGTGCAGCCCAGTGGTAGAACACTTGCAAAGTATGTGTAAAGCCCTGGGTGCAGCCCTGAAGTACAGCAACAACGATAACCAAAATGCCCGTGGACAGCCACGGAGTAGCCACTGTTACACTTTGGGCTCCCAGAGGAATCTCTTTGCTGGTACTCTGTAACAAAGGAGCAATGGCTGCTGTTTTCAGAAAGTAATTGGTGTCTTACTCCAAAAGAACTGAGGACTTAAGCACCACCCAGCATGGCACCTCATCAGTTACACACCTGCTACGTGGTGGCGATCACAGGGTTGATGGGAGATTAGATGAGGTCATGGATGGACGGCATGGGAAGGCCTGGCCCAGAGCAGGTGCACCGCAAAGGTTCCTGGAGCCCTCACTTCTCCTCCTCCCACTCCTCCCCACTGCCTGTCACCATCTGCCCGTCAACACTGCCAAGGCTTCATCCCACTGCATTGATACTCAGCCCTGCTCAGAGCCGTGCCTTCTGGGACATCCAACACTCCCAGGTATATGTGGCACCCACGGAGTTAACAGCCTTTATTTTTCAAAACACTTGCAGTTAGTAAGGAAAAGTTGAACACCTCCATTAGAAATCCAGACAAAAGGCACGGGAACAGGCAATTCCCAGAAGACACGGAATTCGGCTAATGACCATAAAGACGTCATGTATAAGTAGGAAGCAAATAGACACAAAACAATGGCAAGGTTCCCTTTTAAAATAATTTTGTGGAATATCACACCTAGACCTTGGAGGGACCCTGAATTCCCTCCAGGCAATCATGGCCCATTCAGGGTTGGGTTGGGAAGGAGGAAGGTGGCTCTTCCAGGGTGTCTGGGACTGAAAACATTCAGATGAACACTCCTCGAGTCCTCCCTGAGAACACAGGGACAAAATAGGAGAACCACAAGTTCTCTTCCAAAGTCAGACCCCCCCCCCCGCCCCCGAGTTGTTACTCAGGGCTCATAAACACCACTGACCGTGATTTCAAGGATGCCAGGCTGGAACAGAAGAGGTGCTAGGATAGAAGAGAGCCTTGCACTTTCCACTCTCTCCAGACACCTTTTAGACAGCATCTGGCAGTCCTGTCCAGGAAGGTAGCTGGTGGGACACATGTAGAGACAGCCAGCCAGCTCGTGTCCCTGGGGGATGCTTTGAGCCTGCCTCACCCATGGCACGTCTCCATTTAGGTTCAAGGGTCAAAGAGAAAAAGTCACTGCTTTTCCCACACCACAGCTGACCAGAGATCAGGGCAAGGACTTCCCTTTCATCACATCCCCTTCACCGCTGGGGAGCACTTGTCATGAGCGAGAGCTGGGCACCGGTCTCTCCTCGCCCAGAGACACTCTCCCAGGGAAGGGAGGCACAACAGATAGTGTTTCCCATGGAGGCCAAGCAGGTGAGATCTCAGGGATCACCCAGCTCCCAGTCCGCTTGTCACTTTATATGTGGGTAAACTGAGACCAGAGCTGGGGGATGACCTACCTAAGGCTATACACAAAGTTAGTGGATGTGAGTCTGTGTCTTACTCCTACTGGTTAACTCCTAAGGGCTAAGAAATGTTGTTGTTGTTGTTGTTGTTGTTAGGTGCCATGGAGTCGGTATCCGACTCATAGCGACCTTGTATATAACAGGCAAAACACTATTGTCAGTGCTTCTCTGCTGTTCATAGGGCTTTCAATGGTGGATTGATTTTTGGGAGTGAGTTGCTGGCTCCTTATCCTAAGCCTACAGCACCTGGTGTTCCCAGGTGTTCTCCCATCCAAGGACTAACCAGGCCTGACCCTGCTTAGCTTCTGAGATCTGACGGGATCGGATGCCACAGGGCTACAGCTGCAGGCAAGAAATGTAGTAGGTGCTAAATAAATGTTGGATGGGTGGATGGATGGATGGATGGATGAACAGATGGACAGGTAGATGGACAGATTGGTGGATGGGTAGATGAATGGATGGTGGGGTGGATAGGTGGGTGGATGGATGGATAGATGGGTAGTTGGTAGATGGATGGATGGATGGAGGGAGGGGTGGATGGATGGATGGATGGATGGACAGATGGATGGATGGGTGGATGGATGGGTGGTGGGGTGGATAGGTGGGTGGATGGATGGATAGATGGGAGGGTAGGTAGATGGATAGATGGATGGGTGGATGTATGGAGGGATGGATGGGTTAATGGGTGTATGTATGGATAGATGGATGGATTGTGGGGTGGATGGGTGGATGGATGGGTGGTGGGGTGGATAGGTGGGTGGATGGATGGATAGATGGGTGGGTAGGTAGATGGATGGATGGATGGGTGGATGGATGGAGGGATGGATGGGTGAATGGGTGTATGTATGTATGTATGTATGGATGGATGGATGGATGATGTGGTAGATGGGTGGATGGACAGATGGATGGATGAATGGATGAGGGGGTAGGGAATGGATAGGTGAATGGATAGATGAGTGGATGGTGGATGATGGTTAGATAGATGGATGGTGGAAAGATGGATAGACAGATGGTTGGGTGGATAAAAGAAGAAATAATGCACCAACCGATGGGTGCATGGCCCAACCAACAAATCCCTGATGTTTTGCTTTCACCCGTTTGGCTGCCAAGTGGGGATCTGACTACTGCAAAAACATCCCCATGATACACCTCCCTGCCAGACCCTAAGCCCACCAAACTCTCTTCTACATAATTTCTTCTCCAACCAGACAATATAAAATTAGACGCTGTGGTGCAGGCCTGTGGTCCCAAGTACTCAGAAGGCTAAGGCACAAGGACCATGAGTTTGAGGCCACAGGCAGCCTATATAACTTAGGGAGACCCTATCTCAAAGGCAAAAATCAAAAGAGGCTGGGAGGGCAGCTTAGTGGTAGAGCACTTGCCTAGCGTGTGTGAGTCCCTGGGTTCAACACCAGGATGACAAAAAAAAAAAAGAAAAAGAAAGGAAAGAAAAGGAAAGGAAAGGAAGAAAGAAAGAGGAAGGAAGGGAGGAAGGAAGGAAGGAAGAAAGAAAGAAGAAAACAGACTGATTCTATCACGTCCTGTGTGTATTGAACCAATCTTGTTGCTGTTGTTAGGTGCTGTTGAGTCCAGTTGGACTCACAGCAACTATACATCAGACAAAACACTATTTGACACTGTGCCATGCTTGGCGTTATGTCAGTGGACACTGTGCCATGCTTGGCATTATGTCAGTGCTTCTCTGCTATTCATAGGGTTTTCGATGGCTGAGTGTTTCAGGATGGGCTGCCAGGTCCATCTCCCTAGCCTGTAGCACCTGGTGTTCCCATTCTCCCATTCAAGGACTAACCAGGCCGACCCTGCTTAGCTTCTGAGATCTGACAGCCATCCTTGTTGTTGTTGTTGTTAGGTGCCGACAAGTCGGTATCCGATTCATAGCGACCCTCTGTACAACAGGGGAAACACTATTATCAGTGCTTCTCTGCTGTTCATAGGGTTTTCAATGGCAGATTGATTTTTGGGAGGGGGTTGCCAGGTCCTTCTCCCAAGCCTACAGGTTCTCGTGTTCCCAGGCGGTTTCCCATCCAGGTACTAACCAGGCCCGACCCTGCTTAGCTTCCGAGATCTGACGGGATCGGATGCCACAGGGCTATGGCTGTAGGCTATGCCATCCTTAGAGATGTGAAATCTCCCAGAAATCACCTGGAAGCGGACCAGAGGCAGCCAGTGGCCCCAGGACTGAAGATGTTCAGAATATAAAGACTCCCCTAAGTTTTCGCTGAGACCACCAAGATGAAATGAGGGCCAAAGCCGAGCTCATTTAGAAACCCACTTCCATTGGCGGGAGGGAATGCCTCCCTCGCTCCTTCCTGTGTTTGATTTGCATCAAATTACATCAGGCCCGCGATGATGTAACACGACAACCCCCCAAGAAATACATAAATCAAGGCACCCCATAAATTTACAGGGATAGAGCTCTTTTTCAGAAGCAGCTAATTACTCATAAACAGCAGCTATTTTATTGCTGTTAAAGTCAGTAGCAGGCTCTTAACAGCCGGAGCGATTTGTAACTCAAGCTTTTCATAACATAGGCCCGGGGAAGCCAAGTTTACCTGTTTGTAGCTCCCTTGGGGGTTGCAAAGACCCCACCAAGTGGACCACCTTTGGGGAGTCCCCCAAGCCACACGTGCCTGGAGCACGGTTCCAGCCCCGACCCACCACATCTCTGACCGGACGGAAGCCTGGCGCTGAAGCCAACACCGCGGGATTGAGCTCCTCAAAAACTCACCTTGTGCTTGGGGTCTGGGGCTCCTGTGGACTCACGCCTCACCAGGCGGGCACAAGAAATGGAGTCCACACTGCATCTGCTGCAGGAGGCCTAGACTGGCACCCATTTCCCGCTACACATATGCACCAGAGAGCCTGTGTGGATGATTCTCTTCTTCCGCCTCAGCCCCACAGCTGACCCATGCCCCATGACCATGGGGTCAGCTGGAGCCAATCAAAATAGCCCACTCCCCCAGCCTCAGCGATTGTTTAGCTCAAAGATCATCAATGACCTAATTCAGGCCAAGGAAAATGGGGGCTGAGCCTTGTCAGGGAGCTCCCCGATGGTTCAGACACTCTCCATGATGTCTGGAGCTATGGCAGCCACTTTACTACCTAAGAGAGTCTGAAGGGGTGAGGTGGGGAATTGCATAGCTCTTGGGGACAAAACCAGTGCTCAGTAGGCAGAGGACAGAAATCAATGACTCTGACATCATCTAAACTCCTGGATCCAATGGTGATTGAAGCTGATCCACATCCAAGCCTCAGTCACGTACATCAATAGCTTCCTGGTGGTAGAAGGTGATTCTGATTGGATTTTCAGTTATTTGAAACTAATAATCCTGGCTGATTAGCAAAGAAAGTTAACCCTCCTTCCAGACACCCCTGCACGACTCTCAGCTTACACTCTGTAGTCCAGCTTCCTCCCTGCCCCAGGATCATGCCGGGTCACCCCATCTTGGCTTCGATTCATTGCACATTCAATTCCAGACTGATCTGGGCACAGAAAGCTCCACACACACGTGGAGTGGCTGGAACCACGTGCTGACTTGGGCTCTTCCAAAAGCACCTGGTGTGTGGTGGAAGAAGGAGGGCTGAACTTTCTCCTGCGTGCCCATGATCCAGAAAGAGCCCCTCGCAACAGGTCCCCAGAATGCATCACTCCCCTTGCCTGCCTCTCCCCTGCCACCCCTTGCCCCTGAGACCTGAAATTCCACCCCGGGGCAGCCCGTGAGGTCTGTCCTCTTTTGCTGTGAATGAAACCAGTTTTGTCTCCTGTGGTCCTGATGTTTCAGAGTCTTCAGGAAGCCTGGGGCTTCACGGCTCGCTCATGTTCCTTTGATAGAAATCTTCCCGCCTTGGCCTCGTCCAGGGCAACTTCTTCAGATGTCCAGCTGAACTTGGCTTTCCCACTGATGCCCCCCAGTTTCCCAAGACCCTGTAGATGTCCCTGTCACCCACATTGAGAATCCTGTTACTGGCCACCATAAAGCAGCTCACTGGCTGCTGCTGCTGGCCCTAATGGCACTGGGTTTACTGCATGTCCCCCGCTCAGTCCACCAGCTCTGTACCACAGCTAAGGGGACCCAGCTGCCTCTTCATTGCACACTGAGATCAGTTGTTGTTGTTGCTGGATGCCATCAAGTTGGGTTCAACTCATAGTGACCCTCAACAAACTTAAAACACTACTCGACACTGCGTCATGCACATGATCTTTTTATGTTTAAGCCCATTGTTGCAGACACTGTATCAACCCATTTAGTTGAGAGTCTTCCTTTTTCAAAAAAGAACCAACAGATCCATCCTAGAAGAAGTGCAGCCAGTGAGCTCCTTGGCAGCAAGGATGGCTAGACTGTCTTAAGTATTGGACACATTGTTAGGAGGGACCAATCCCTGGAGGAGATCAGTAAAGGACCAAAGGCCCAGAGGGCCATGGCTCCTGCCTGGTGCTCTGCTCCATGCCCAGGTCCCAGCAGCCGGCTATGTGTGAGTCAGGGATGCAAAGGACCAGAAACAGAAACCAGGGAGCAAGTGGGGAATTAAAGGGAGAATGAGGATGGGCAGCCACCAGGTTCTGGGCTCAGAGGCAGTGTCCCAGGCCAGCCTCCTACATCCCCAGCAAGCAAGGGCCACCCCAGGTCCCAAACAAAGCCCATGGCCAGCAGGCAGGGCTCACACTGCTGAGATCCTGGGAAGACCCCTTCCCTGCACCATGCCTCTTCTTCCATTGGTGGGGAGCCTGCAACGGCCCTGCCTGGCATCCCCAGGAAGCCTGGTCCTGTTCCTGCCTGTCTGCCCTCCCACCCTTGCTGGCGCTGTGACTACTGCCAGCCTTGCCCCTGCAGGTTGCCCTGGAGGGGGACCTGCCCTGTGTACCTCCGCACACGCGAGGCAGATCCTCAGTGGCTGGGGACGGACTGAGCAGGCTGTGTGGAGCCAGTCATCACCGTGCAGCAGCCCAGCTGGCCAGGGGCTGTGCGGGTAACCTCCGCCTTATGAAGCTCCCGGTTCACCTCCAGCATCTCTGAACTCCACGGGTCCCAAAGCCCAGAACTGACAGAGAATAGGGATTGACTGAGGCACCTGCTTACTCATTCATTCATTTCACCTGGCCCAGAATAGCTACTGCTTCAGTTCCTGCCTCCTCCCTCAACCACAAACCCTGCAATGGTCCCCCACATTTCTGTCAGCTTGTGCTGTGGGGGCTGGAGTGTTGCTGTGATGCTGAAAGCTATGCCACAAGTATCCCAGATACCAGCAGTTCACCCATGGTGGGCAGGTTTCAGCTGAGCTTCCAGACTAACACAGACTAGGGAGAAGGACCTAGCAGCCCACTCCTGAAACAATCAGCCACTGAAAACGCTATGAATAGCAGAGAAGCACTGTCAGATACAGGGCCAGAAAATGAGCGCCCCAGGCTGGAAGACATTCAAGAGAAACCGGGGAAGAGTTGCCTTCTCAAAGTAGAGCCAGGCTGAATGACCGGAATGGAGTAAAGCCCCTGGGATCTCCCCTTGCTGATGGGGCACGACTCAACATGAGAAGAAATGTAGTGGCCGCAACATTGGGCTCAAACATAAAAAGAATGTGCACACAGCACAGCAGGATGTCGTTCTGTTGTGAGTAGCATCACTAAGAGTTGGACCCGACTGAACAGCACCCAACAGCAACAACTGTGATGGTAGTGACGTCTCTTGGGCCTTGCTATATCCCTGATGCCCGCCCAGGTGCCTGAAGAACCTGCAGTTGTTTTTGGTTTAACTTTTTTTGTAGTAAAATATAGAGACTATTTGTGAAAACATTCATTAAGTGCATCGGGAGGTACATCCATGAAAAGATGAGAGAGTAGATAGTGGATGGATGGAGAGTGCATGCGTAGATAGAAGGGCGGAGGGGTGGATGGGCAGGAGAGAGGGATGAAGGGATGAGTAGATGGATGGATGGATGGATGGAGAGTGCATGGGTAGATAGAGGGGCGGAGGGGTGGATGGGCAGATGGAGGGAAGGAGAGAGGGAGAGAAGGATGAATGGATGGGTGGATGGATGGATAGATAGATGGATGAGTGGATAGATGGACAGATGGGTGGACAGACAGACAGATGGATGGATAGAATGAGTGAATGAGCATCTCCTTTGTACTAGGAGCCATGAAGACCACAGAGATGAACCCAGACACATCTCCTCTGGAAGGGAACAGGCTCCTGGGCTGATACCAAAAGCGAAGCAGGAAGATCACACAGTAAGGATCTCAAAGGAGGAAGCAGGAGAACTAAGGAAAGGTGGGGGAAAGAGATCAGCGTCTGTGCCTTGCATTTAGTAAACTCCTTCTCAGGCGGTGGGGCCCTCAGGCTCGGGAGATACGCTCAGTCCTTCCTGTGAAAACGAATGCGTCCCCGGGACAGGGTACTCTGTCTAGGATTCTTCTGAGACCTTTTCCTGATGCTCTAATCCATCCTAAACTTTGGGCTCAATATCTCCTATCTTCGGCTTCCTAAGCAGTGGAGGGGGCTGGGACTTAGCTCAGTTAGTAGAGGGCCACTCTGTACTCTTTCAGGCCCCAAGTTTGATCCCCAGCACCATAAAAATGGGAGAAGGACCTGGCAGCCCACTCCTAAAACAATCCCCAAACAATCAGCCATTGAAAACCCTATGAACAGCAGAGAAGCACTGACAACAGTGTTGGGCATGGCACAGGGTCGGAGAGCATTTCATTCTGTTATAGATACACTCGCTATGGGTTCAGCCCAACTCAATGGCACCTAACAACAACAACAACAACAAGTAGCTAAGAATCCCCTTGCCTGTTCCAGAACATAAAGAAACAGAAATACTGGCTGGTAGTCCACAAGGGCCTCCCAGCCCCGTGTTGCCAAGGGCAGGCAACACCTAACCTTCCTGGCACCTTTTGCCGTGGAGCAGTACTGCGATAAACCACCTGCACGTTTGTGCCCTGATTTTGTACTCCTGCTAATATTTTTTTAATTAATTCACTATTTTTTACTTTAATGCATTTAAAGGGAAACTATATCATTACCCTAAATGGAAATTTGTATCACTTGCTCTAAATTAAAGGTAATTATAAAAATAAATAAAATGAGAACAATGTTATTAAATTCTGGCAAAATGCAGCTGCCGGCAGCCGGCGCTGGCCTGAGGCCTGCGGCAGCCAAGGCAGAGGGGTGGGAAGAGGCAGGGGTGCTCAGTCACACAGGGGCGCCCCGCAGAGACCTGTGGGAGTGTCAGCACAGGTCTCTTGCCCTGGGACTCCCAAAGATGGCTTAGACACCCCCCGTGGCCTGCTTTTCCCTGGCCACGTCTCTTGCCCAGAAAGGATCTTCCTCCTCTTTGAACCGATAAGGCCTCTCTGGCCCCGCAGATCACGGTCACTGTCAGATGCTCTGAATAAATGGGAATTGATTGACCTTTCCTCTACATTGAAGAAAAATTAATCTGAAAATACACCGGTTCCTCCATCTGTGCCTCCTGGGTCCTCGGCCTCCACGCCTTTGACCTTTATTCCCTCCAACACCCATAGGTCGAGGCCACGGTCAGGAGGCCCAGAGGCTGGGCTGAGCTGCTGGCCTCTACTGCCTTCTCCGAGGACCTTGTCCTCCGAGTCACAGACTTCCCAGGAGGAGAGCTGGTGACAGGTCCCTCGTCCCCTCAAAGGCCACGGGAACGGAGGACACAGTGGTTGCCCTCAACACCGACTTCAGCTTCCAGGCGAAATGAACAGCACAACCCACGCTAAATAAACCCAGGAAAGCCACAGGTGCCTCCCGAGCAAGGTCCAGCCCAGGAGCCCTCACCAGTGCCCTGTGTGGGTGACTCACAACTTTCCTCCCGAAGAAACGCGTGGTAAACAACCCTGCAGTCCTGGGCCTGGATCCCGCAAACCTATTCTGCTTGTCTCTTTCAAGAGAGTAATATTTCAAATATCAGTGAAGTCTTTATTAGAACAACTACATAGATAGGAGTTAGCTTCACAATGAGCCACACTTTTTCCTCAAAGGCTGAAAAAAAGAGAATCTCAGTTGTTTGGGGTTTTTTTTAAAAAAGATTTTGTTTTCCTGATATTGCCTGAGCAAACGCTCCTGACGCTGGAGATTATCCGCGCAGCAGCCCGGCTCCATGTAATTAACGCACAAGTAGTGGCTCCGATTCTTGGTAATATATTTTTCTAAGACTTTGATGATGCTAAGAGATTTTGAATCCCACACTGCAGACTTTGAAGAAACTGCGTCGGATAGAGACACCTTAGATGAAATTGAAAATAACTTGAGTTTAATATGCCTCCCCAGGAGCTTTCTAGAAAGCATGGGTTAAAGGCACCCGCACCCCCTGCGCTGTGGATCCGGGTGGGAGAGGTTGGGCTTGCCGGGCCTTCCAAGGCAGACGAGCTCTGATTGGACCGTCTTCTTTGCGGCTGTTGGCGGGCCTCGGGTGTCTTCTTCGGTCTCAAACGTAAATGACTTCCTTAAAGGATTTAATTAATTCTTAAATGTGCGCTGGGCCCGTGAGCACAGACATTAACTTGTTAAATGCGTTAAGCCAGTGCCTGTTCTCAGCCCCGCACAGCAGCTCCCTGTGACATAGCTAGGAGCGTCACATGCAGGCAGGACCTGCAGATGCCCAGCACCCTGGGCGCCCAGCTGCCCAACTTGGGCTCAGCTCCTGCGAACACCAGGCAGTGACTGGTGTTGGGGAGGGGCCAGCGCAGGCCCGTCCCTCCCGCAGCCCAGGAAGAGGGGCCCGATGAGAACGCTGTCCCCTCTCTGCTGGGTGCTCTTTCCTCTCCACCGAGCTCCCCATGCCACCGATGGCTTCTTGGTGCCTGGCAAGGGCACCACGGAGCAGCGGGCACATGGGGAGAACCGCTGGGATGGAGCGAGCTGTGGAGAGCGCGGCCTGGCGGCGGGCCTCCCAGATGTGAGCACATCAGGAACCAGAGTCGCTGCCTCTTCTCGGACCCAGGCCAAGCCTCCCATCCACCAGGCCCCTCACGCTCTGCGCTCATTTACACACTTCAGCTCTCATCGCCTTCCTGGCCAAGTTTCCTGTCTTGGGTGGAATCTCATTCCAAACAGCAGAAACATTTGTCGCCTTTCAAATGGGCCTACACAAAGTGAGCAGCAGCATGAGCCTGTCATCCCAGTGACTCTGGAGGTGGAGGCAGGAGGATTGCAGGTTCAAGGCCAGAGGCAGCCTGCAGAACTTAATGAGACCTTGTCTCAAGATAAAAAATAAAAATAGCGACTGAGGGTGCAGATTAGTGGTAGAGCGCTTGCAAAGTATGTGCAAGGACCTGGTTCAGCCCCCTGGTACCACAAATAAAGTGAAATAAAATAAAGTAGACTAGAATAGAGCTACCCATACATGTGCGTATGTGAGCAGGTATGAGCTTGTGATGGTCATCTGCGCTGCTGGTAACAGGTAAGGGACATTCTTTTTTGGTGGGACTGAGGTGTGAGGCAGGGTCTCACCTATAGCCCAGTCTGGCCTGGAACCTTGGATCCTCCTCCCTCAGCCTCCTGAGTGTTGAAATTCCAAGCATGTACCACCTCGCCGGGAGACCTTCTTGTGTAGCATTTGGAGAGAAGAAATGGGCACCGTTTTTCTGAATGCAGTTTGGTACTATACACTGAGCATCTTGAGTGTATTTATAACCTATGACTAAGATCTCCACTCCTGGAACAAACCTCCAAGGCTATCGGAGAGGAAGACAAAGCTGACGGAAATGCCATTTATAGTATAAAAAAAAATGACACAGAGTCCCAAAATGTCCCACAGTGGAGGATAGCTATGTTAATGGCTACTATGGAAAACTGAGCATTAAAAACTAAGCTTTCAGAAAACATTCCTGTGGATCGGGGAGATGCTCATGATGTAATTTCAAGTGAAATGTAAAAGCTCTGATTATAGTTCAGTTCCACTTCTGCAGGAAGTGTATACACTCACACTCACACTCACACACGCACTGTGAAAGAAAATATTAAAAACTATGGACAAATACTGTTTCTGAGGGGTGGGACCAGATTTCCTCTGAATACTATTGTGTATTTTCCAAATTATTTCATGGGCACGTATCAATTCTCCGATCATAAAAATATAGTTATAAGGCAGGAGCGGCCTCATACGCTTGTCATCCCAGAGACTCAGGAGATGGATGCAGGAGGATCACAAATTCAAGACCAGAGGCAGTCTGGGTAATTTAGTGAAACCATGTCTCAAAAAGTAAAAGAATGGGCTGGGGGTGCAGCTCCGTGGTACAGTACTTGCAAAGTATGCAAGCGTAAAGCCCTGGGATCAACCCCCAATACTGGAAAAAAAAAAGTATATATATATATACTTGAAGAGAAAACTAAAATGAAAGGAAACTCACCCTTATTCAACAGGAAACATTTTCAACCCTTTAAATCTCTCCTTTTTTAAATTTTGGATATCTGACCATATATCTAGTTTAGACTGGACTTAAATAAATAAGACTTTAAAAGAATAAGAATCCACTCATAGTTTACAATCATAATAGCAGTTATAATGATGAAAGTGTTTTCACTCCATAACTTCCGTTAAAATGTGATTCTTAGGATTGATATTTTCACTGTGGTTCAATAAAAGACCAACCATCTGAACAGGCTGATTATCAGGTAAATTTTTCCAACCCCAGCTACCCTCCACACCTTCAGAGGGGCCACCCATGTCCTAGCCTTGCCAGTCCCTAGGCCTACTGTCTGGTATCCAGGTAGCCGTTCCAAAAGTACAACTGAGCTGGAAGAATAAAGAGGTTCTCTCAGGAAGAAGTGGATGTAAGCGCGCAGTGTTTTCTCTCGAGGATATTTGGGTTTTTACAACAAACCCCAGAAGACTAAACAGTTCCATCAAGTTCCACCATTCTTTACTAAGTGCTGCCCACTCAGATTTGATAGAATGGGGAGCTTTGAGTCAATCACTTCCTCTTATCCATTCTCCACCCACAGCCCAGGGGGAAGGCATGGAAGTACTTCCCCAGGGAGGGAAGAGGAGAAACTGCCCAAGATGTCGCCTTCACTTCAGAAGGAGACCCAAAGCCCCAAGAAGGATTCACAGATGTCAGAAATGACGCCACAATCATCAACAATCTATTCTAATAGGCCAGTGAACAAAACCCATGTGACCAAGCCAGATGAGGTGCCTCATACCTGTCATCCCAGTGACTTGAAGATCGCAGGTTCGGGGCCAGGCGCACCCTGTGTAACTTAGTGAGAGCCTGACTCAAAATAAAAAACCAAAGGTGGGCAGGGGGTGTGGCCCAGTAGTAGAACACTTGTAAAAGTATATGTGGGGCCCTGGGTTCAACCCCCAAGTAGTGAAAAAAAAAGAACCTGATCATTTTCACAGATCTCAAAGAGGTCTCTAGCAAAACTGGATATTCATGTTTAGAAAAAATGCTTAGAAATGCAAAAATAAAATCATTAAAATATCTGTCTCAGATGAACCCCAAAACATGCCATATGGTAAAACAATAGGGACATTTCATCAAAATTAAAAACCAACTGGAAATGCGAAGATGCCCCCATCAACATCATTTTAAATATTGTCATGACAGTTTTGGCCAATGCAATTAGCAAAGAAAAATAAGGACTATAAATATTGGAAATAAGGAAAAACCATCATTATTTTTCTAACAGTGTTTCTGACCAACTAGAAAACCCTACTGAATATTAAACGCTCAGAGAGTGAAATTTAAATAAAATCTGCAGTGGATTGTTTCAAGTGGAAAACAGGCATGTCCACCACCTCCTCTGCCTCCTCCAGGCTCTGGAAGTGCTATAAAAAAAGGGCTTTTTCTTTTTTCCATCCAGGATAATTTTCTAATGGCATTACAAATCACAAAAGGGGGAGATCCATGTGCCAGAAATTTTGAGATATTCCTAGACGGTGAAAAATAGTTGGGGTGAGTTTGATAGAAGTAGAGCAAAAAACACAGTCTCGAAACACACTCAGGGGAAAGAACCTGAAAGAACTGAGCTGAGCCAGAGAAACTCAGGTCAAAAAGAGCAGTGGTGGAAGAGATTCTCGTCTCCAAACCCGGCACCAAATACCACATTCGAAGGACATGCATCACCCAAGCCAAAAACTATAACAGCATGTGGACCAGAGCCAGAAAAGAAGGAGAAGACCCTGGGCTTCTTCTTTTTTTTTTTTCTCACCATTTTATATTATAGGTGGACTTTTCTTTGTTTTGTTTTCTTTTCTGATTTAAACAGTATATCCTTGGGGTCAGTTCATACAAGGGGCACACTGGATACCTAACCCCTACACTTCAGTTTGTGTGTGTATAGACGTGTGTGTTCAACGGCCATATCCTCCAGAGTAGACTTGGTGAAGCAGCAGATCAAAGGGTGGCCGTTGAGTGTCCAGTGACGGGGAGGCTGGGAAGAGGCTGGGGAAGAAGGCCGGTGAGCTCCCACCTGCCCATCTCCTGCCTCATGCTGCAAACCTTAAGGTGAGCTGCAAGTCCTGGAACTCTCTGTAATAAGGACCCATAGCATGGGGAAGACGAATGAGGTAACACCGCAGAGCCACACAGGACTCATCTGCCAGCGCCCATACTAAGTCACTGGCCCCTTCTTCGTAAATATGAACGATGAAAAGCTTACTAAATTAAGAGGGAAACCAAAACAACAGAAAAGAAGAACTGAGCTCAGCCCAAAAGAAACCAAAGGAATTCAGGGGACAACAATGTGATCTTAAAAACCTGACTATGTCAATATCTTTACAAAGAATAAAAGGATATCACACCCATAAAGAGGGCAATGACTGCTTGGAAGTAGAAGAAAAAGAAGAGGAGAAAAGAAAAAAAAAGAAGATGTTAGAAATTCAAAATTTGATGCATTAAAAAAAAAAAAAACCCTCTATTAGAGGTCTGAAGAATGGAAGAGACATGATCCACCACTTTTTTTTTTTTTTTTTTGGTACTGGGGGTGAACCCAGGACCTTGCACTTGCATGTTCTCCAAGTGCTGGAACACTGAGCTGCACCCCCAGCCCAATTTTTTACTTTTTGAGACAGGGTCTTGCTAAGTTACGCAGACTCTGCTCTCAAACTTGCCATCCTCCGGCCTCTGCCTCCTGAGCCGCTGAGATTACAGGCGTGCTCCACCGTGCCTGGCATACCTACGACCAATTTTTGACCTGGGAGATAATCTTGGAAATAGCACAAAAAGAATGACATGGAAAGTGAGGGAGAGAAATTGAGTCATGAAGGTACTTTCCATGGCGTCTGATACCACCTAGTAGAAGTTCCAGAAATAATGATGATGATGGTGGTAGTGGTGGTAGAAGAAAGAGATTTGAGAATGAAAAAAATAAAACAGGTTCCGTTTGAAAGAATGTCCCAGGTAGGAACATTTTAACTAATTAATTAATTAATTCAGACAATGTCACAAGGAGAAGAAACTTCCAAACTCCAAAGAAAGGAGAGAAATGATAAGAAGAAATTGCTTACACACAAAGGAATGAGAATTAGATTATCATCAGACTTCTCACTGATGACATTAGGTATTTCAAAACAGACATGTAATATTTTCAATGGGCAGAGGCAAGTTATTTTTTAAATCTAGATTTCTATACATAGTATCAAGTCCCAGATAAAATAACACATTTTCAGACACAAAAGAAATCAGACTCTGAAATCATGAAGGATATTGTAGACAGGAGGAAAACAAAAATTTAAACATGGAGCAAAATGAATGCCAGGGCTCTGAGGCCCTGGCTTCAATCCCCAGCACCACAAAAATAGGAGAAGGATGAAAGATCTGGCATCTCACTTCCTAAGGAATCCAGAAACAACCAGCCATTGAAAACCCTATGAATAGCAGAGAACCACTGGCATAGTGCAGGCCATGGCACAGTGTTGGGGAGTGTTTCGTTCTGTTTTACATCTGGTCACCGTGAGTCAGATGTGACTAGAGAGCACCTGACAACAAAAACAACAACAGTGTATAACTTTTTTAAAGCCTGTAATTAAAATTGCAGATTATTTTCACATGAAAGGAAAGGAGGGGAAAGGACATGGATGGGTGGGGTGACAGAAGAGACGAACAGCAAAAGCTGGATCTGATTTGTTTTACTTATGTTCAGGGGAGATATGGATGCTGAATGCATACATTTACAAACACACAAATTAAATGTGTATGCTGGAAATTAAATGTGTATATTATGTGAATTGACCCAAGTGTACACTTTTAAATCTAAAAAGAGAGGGAAACAGAAAAAATTTAGCCCATATAATAAAATGGAAAAAAAAAAGAATATACAAAACCTGATATGTCCTGGGAAACAGACAACCCCGAACACAATATAGGACAGCAAAAATAAAACCAGCATGTCAGTAAACTTAACAAATGTTAATGGGTTAAAATCATGTGTAAAAGAAAGAGAAATTCAGATATTGTATAAGGTTAGATATATGTCCAAAATCCCCCAGTTTTATACTCTTTATGGGAGAACCAGCTTTCAAATAAAGTCTGAAATATAAGAATTAAGAAGACACATGAAAAGCATTGTTGATAAAGTGAATGTAGGTATTGAAATACTAACATCCAACAAAATACAATTCAAAGCCAAATCATTAAATAGGTAAAGGGGGTTGTTATGTCAGAAAGGGGTATAATATATCAAAGAACTGCAAAGAACAGTTATAGCCATGAACTTCTGTGCACCTAATAACAATGCTTGAAAATACATAATGCAAAAACTGAGATAATGTAATGCAAAACTAACAAATCCACCATGGAAAAAAACACATTTTCCTTAGATGTTCATAAGAAAAGCAGCCTTTACATTTTAAAAATAAGAATATAGTGCCCATCTCTAATAGAAAATATGAATTATTTATGAATACCCAATGAAATATTTTTAAAATGTTCCATACATTAGACTCTACATGTAAAAGCACCTCAATAAATTTCCAAAACAGAAATTATATCAACTACGTGTTCAAATTTAAAGTAAAAACAAAATGATAGTAAAACAAACAATGTTTTGGATATAGTAGTCAAATGAATCTTCATAACCTTAAACTTAGAACTAGAAGGTGAAAAGGACTGGGAGCAAATGAGCTGAGTCTTCAATTGTGAAGCTGGGGTGGAGGGCGGTAAAAGTAGACCCAAAGAAAGTAGCAGAAAGGAATTAACAAAATGACAGCAGAAACTAATGAAATATAATGCCCTCCTTCTCCACCCCACAGAAAGACTCAACACACGTAACAGCTGGATCTTTGAAAAGATAAGAAAGTAAACTTAGCAATATGAGAAATAATAAAAACCAAAAATACACATAAACAACCTGTGGTGGAAGCAGGTGATATAAATTCAGCTACAAGGCCTTCTTTACAAATACCATATAACAACTTTATACCACCTGATTTGAAAATCTACACTAAAATGATTATCTAAGAACTCAGGATCAGATATAACTCAATAAGAAGTATAATATCTGAACAAAACAATAACCATAGAAGAAATTTAGATCACAGTTACATTTGCACCAACCCAGTCAGTTTATGCTAATAGTTTACTAGACCTTCAAGGGAGCAGATGATTTTTATGTTTACAAAGTATCCCAGGGCACTGAAAAAGCAGAAAACGTCCCATTTTTCTCCTGGAGAGTAGGACACTGTTTCTAGATACAGCAGAGAATAAGAGAAAGAAGAAGAGGAGGGAGAGGGGTAGGGGAGGGAGAGGAGGAGGAGAAGGAGGAGTGGAAGTGGAGGAAGGAGAAGAAACAGGTGAAAGAGGAAGAGAGGGAGGGTGGGGGAGGAGCAGTATTCTCACTCACTATTACTCCTACAATTATCTCCTACCAAAGCTATAAGGCAATCTCAATAAGCACCAAGGTAAACATACTAAATAAAATACTCATGAAATGAAACCCACAACATATTGACATTCTGGGATTTAGCTCAGTGGGTAGAGCACTGCGCTGCAGTCTCTGAGGTCCTGAGTTCAATTCCCAGCACCACAAAAATGGGAGAAGGGCTTGGCAATCCACTCCCAAGTCAATCCCGAAACAGTCAGCCATTGAAAACCCTATGAGGGTCTCTATGAGTCGGATACCAACTTGATGGCACACAACAACAACAACAACAAGTTCCTCAAAACACAACTGGAGTTTACCCTGGTAATTCAAAATACATTCAACAATAGGAAATTTATTAATTCACCATATTAATTAATATATTGCAAGAGAAGAATCATAGAATATCAACAACGCCCAGAAGCTCTTGAGAAAACTTGCTGATTTTCAAGATGATAAATGGTCTACATCAGACATCATGTGGAAGGGCAAAATACTGAAAGCATTTATATTAAAGCTAGCAACAAGACGCTCTATCCTGGGAGTCTTAGCCAATGCAAAACATGAATTTTTGAAAAATAAAAGGAAGAAAATATGAGATATGATCATTGTCAAGGAACAGACAAAACTCATCACTACTAGTAGAAAATGGCTGTACCTAAAAACTCCAAAGAATAAGTATAAAACCATTCCACCTAATAAATGCCTAGTAAGATGTCAAAGATAAAAATCAATGTACTGAATGAAAATGATCATTTTTCTCATATGCTGAAAACCAACTCTAAATTATCTGAGGAAAATTTAAACACTTGGAAATAAATACAATAAGGAATGGGCAAGATCTATAGAAATAAAACATAAAACTTTATGAAAGGATATAAAATAAGACTTGAATAAATGAAGAGACATACCACACTCATGGATGGAAAGGTAATATTATAAATATGTAAATTCTTGTTCATCTATAAATCTATATCAAATTGCCAACAGGATAATCTATCAAACTTGGCAAGTGAAATTTAAAATCCATCTAAAAATGTGATAATTGTCAAGGAAATTTGAAGAAAGGAGGATAGGGAGGAGAAGGTCTCCACATTGTGAAATAAAAATATAGTAAAACTATCATAACTGAAAATAATGCGGTGGACACACAAAGTCAATGAACCAAAGAGACAAGCTTCAAAGTGACACGTGGTTTTGACAAAAGTGGTTGATAGATACACAATAAAGAACAGACAGATGAGAGCTGGGCACCATGGTGCCCATCTGCAATGCCAGCTACTTGGGAGGCTGAGGCAGGAGCACCAAGAGCTTGAGGCTCTGCACAACTTAGCAAGAACCTATCTCAAAAATTTTTTAAAATTTAAAAAGGGCAACGGAGGGTGGGTACAGCTCAGTGGTAAACTTGCCTAGCCTGGGCAAGGCCCTGGGTTCAAAAAAAAAAAAAGTAAGAAGCCCTGGGTTCAAAACAAAAAAAGGTAGGAAGCAGACTGACGAGTATATCTACTGGGACAATGCCCAATTGCTTTAGAAAAATAGTCTGCATGAAATATTTTACACAAAACTACTTCCTACAAAAAGAGTTTTAAAAGTAAAAAGTCACTGATAAAAATTTGGGCAAGTTTTTCATAATCTGTAGTAAAAGGGGCTAAACTATTAAGCAAAAGACTGACAGCATAAACATTTAAAAAATTTCTCTGCCACATATGTGCACAAAAAGGATATTAAAATATAAAGAGCTTCTTCATCTTACTAAGGCAAGGAACAAGTAATCCAGTAAAATGCACGCAACATGTAAAGAGGACATGTTAAAAGGAGATCGTGTAAAGAATTATAAACGGGAAGTATATCATTATGAAATGCCAAGAGATATTCATATAAAATTTAAAAGCTTTTGGTACTCCAGATTGTCAAAAGATGAAGGGTTTTATTTATGCATTATTGGCCAGGGTGTAGGAGATCGACCACTCCCTCACATTATCTGCAGAAATAGCAATGTGTTTACCCTTTTTAGCAAGCAATTCTGCAATATCAGGAAAATTTGAATGTGCACACCCCTCAACACAAGGATGCTGTTTGTAGGTATCCAAACTACAGAAATATTCACAACTGGATATGCCAGAAGGGTTATTGCAGTATTTTTCTAATTAGAGAGTGGATAGGAATGTTTTAATCCTTGATCAATCAGGAAGTACCTAAGTAGTTATGGTACATCCATATCAGGATATTTTATCACATTTAACAGAATTAAATGGATCTCTATATTCTTAAATGTCCAAATGCTACTGGCAAATCAGGGCAGACAGGATCCCCATGCTTGGAAAATCCAAAGCTCCTTTGTGTTGGTGCGTATTTTGCCTGTGAGATCCGCCAGCCCACCTGTGATCATTATCTCTGGGGAACAGAATGGTGGGACTGGGGCACAGGTTGGGGGATGAAATAAGAACTTTTGCTTTTCATTCTTCATTTCTTCGGTGTCATTTTTAAAAACTCATTTTGCTTCTAAATGTAAAAAGCAATAAATAAATAAATAAATAAATAAATAAATAAATAAATAAATAAGTAAGGCTTTCCATATTCTACATATCAGTTGGAAGGTATGATTTTAAAATGTGCATAAGAGCAAGTCATAAATATACTATATGTGTATAAATCTTACATATAAAAATTGTCCTAATATACTCCAAAATTAATACTTGATGAATTAAAGGCATATGTATACGTGTGTACACACACACACACACACACACACACACACACACACACACACATAAACAAGACATACGAGGAGAAGGGGGACGATCGGGGAGTAAGGGGACCAGAAGGGGATCATAGGAGGGTAATGGGGAGGTAAACATGAGCAAAATACAATGATATGCATATATGGAAACATTATAATGAAACCCATTAAGTTATACACTAACAAAAAGTACTTTTTTAAAAGATTAATATTTCAAGCTGGGCATGGTGGCCACACACCTATAATTCCAGCACTTCGGAGGCTGAGGCAAGAGGATCATGAGTTAAAGGCAAGATCTTCTCTCAAAAAATCAAAAGAAAAAATTATATTTAAAAATAAAACCACAAATACAAAAAAGGTGAATCTAAAAATATAATACTATAATAACGAAGTAGGGAATTGTTTTCAAAGTATGACACTAAAAATCATAAAGGAATAAATTAAAAGATTTGATCACCTACATCCTTTTACTTCATTAAAAATTCTATGCAAAAGTTAAAAGGCAAGAGAACAACTTGGAAGAAACAATTATAAAATGTGTATCAGGTTAATATCTTCGAAGTATGAAGAGACCTTATAATTTAAAAAAATTCAAATACCCAAAAGAAAATTAGATAAAAGACACAAACAGGTAACTCACCAAAGAATAATTATACTTTCTACTAAAGATCCCCCACACGTCTGTCAGTTTGCCTCACTGTGGGGGCTTGCGTGTTGTGATGAGCCTGAGAGCTCTGCCACTGTAACCTTGGACATGAGCAAGGTTACCCATGGTGGACAGGTTTTTAGCTGAGCTTCCAGACTAAGACAGACTAGGGAGTAGGACCTGGCGAGCCACTCCCGAAACAACTAGCCATTGAAAACCCTATGGATAGCAAATAAACACTGTCGGATATAGTGCCGGAAAATGAGACCCCCGGGTTGGAAGGCACTCAAGAGACTACTGGGGAAGAGTTGCCTCCTCCAAGTAGAGTCTACCGTGATGACAGAAATGGAGTAAAACCCCAGGGTGCTCAACTTGCTGATGTGGCATGACTCAAAATGAGGAGAAACAACTGTAAACATCCATCAATAATGGAACATGGAATGTACGTAGTATGAATCCAGGCAAATTAGAAATTGTTAAAAGAGAAATGGAGCACATAAACATTGACATTCTAGGCATCAGTGAGCTAAAATGGACCAGCATAGGCCATTTTGAGTCAGACAATCATATGGTCTACTATGCTGGGAATGATAAACTAAAGAGAAATGGGGTTGCACTCATCATCAAAAAAGACATTTCAACATCTGTCATGAAATACAATGCTGTCAGTGATAGAATAATATCCATACGCCTACAAGGAAGGCCAGTTAATATGACTATTATTCAAATTTACGCACCCACCACTAAGGGCACAAATGAAGAAAGGGAAGACTTTTATCAGCTTCTGCAATCTGAAATAGATCAAACATGTAATCAAGACATACTGATAATCACTGGTGACTGGAATGCAAAGGTTGGAAACAAACAAGAAGGCTCAGTAGTTGGAAAATATGGTCTTGGTGACAGAAATGAAGCTGGAGATCGCATGATAGAATTTTGTCAGACCAAT